>CANTAL010000337.1:0-2500 GCA_947650365.1 Chamaelirium japonicum
AGTTCCTGGCCGGAGACTCCTTGATAGATCCACTTCTACACACACCCGAACATATAACCCCCTCGATCTGGAAAGGGAATTCTGATCAACCCTAATTGGGCGTCCGGCCGCCGCGGCGATATCCATCACTAATTGCTCGTCATGGCAATCGACTGGTAGTCCAGGTAATCTTATCCAAACAGGTGTCTGATCGATGGTTCCTTGCAACGGCTGGAAGAACGGCGTCCATCGCTTGAGTGCGAGAACCCTTCCATCAAAAATCCATGGACTGGCTTCCCATACATCTAACAGATCTTCATCCAGCTCGAACCGAAAACAGAAAAACCCATTGGGTAGGTCCATCACTTGGACACGACCCGCACATGGCCACCGTTCTGCTACCCTTCGCCGCAAAATTTCCAGGTGAAGCTTTGGCCCCAAAAACTTGCCTACCAGCGCCTGTCTCCATTTCGCCTGAGACACCTGAAGTCGAGCCGGGTCCAACACCACCATTCCATCGACCAAAGGTGCCATTCTAGACACATGTAGAGCATCTATCTGTCCCAGCCATGGTCTCTCCCTCCGCGCCGTAGCCGCCGCCAAGTAGGAAGATCTTGGAGCTCTTCCTCTCCCTCCTGGGTCATCCTCTCCGACAGCCAAGGTTGGGGTTTGGGGAACAACCTCCGGGTTCATTTTCCTCACTGGGTCGCAAAATAGCATTCAATCGTCCATATTGCTATCTGATTGATTGTTGGTTGTGAAAGGAAGCCTACAGTTGGCTCCCATTTATGCAAATGAAGCCTCAGTTTGTAAGATATATTCAAACCGTGGCCTTGGTCTAGTGTGTTCTAATAAGTGCTACGGCATATATATAGTGCCTCCTATTATGTAGTGTCGTAAGGGGAGGTCCACCGAGGATATATGAAGGCATTACCGCTTAAACCCTAGCCGATATGGGATTAAACCTAACAATCCCCCCCTCACATGAGACTAGAACTGAACACTCACCAGCCCCCCTTCGCGTGCGCTGGGGAAAAAGGCACAACCTATCCACACCTTAGCCCGATTAGAGTCTGGCTGGGCTGAATCCCACTCTAATACCATTTGTAGATACCCTCACGTCCCAAAACCCTGATCATAAGGGGAGGTCCACAGATGGTATACAAAGACTCACTAACATGTGATGTGCTGAGTCTACATACCACCATGGTGGTCCCTTCAAAAAAAAAAAACCTCAGCTTATTTATGCTATTTAGAATCTTAGATAATAAGACTGCAATTGACATTGATGGGCATTAGCATCACTATATCAATATGGTTGCCCTAGTCAAAATTAGTACCTTAAGATACTTATTAATTAATTAAGGATTCAAAAAACATGTGGGAAGCATATGTTCATGTTTTCTTTGTGCAAATTTGGTTTGACATTAATTAGGCATGTATGCATCACACATGATCGATGGGCTACACATATATAACACTTATACGAGCAAAAAGCAACAAAATTTAGGCAATGTTCAAAGTGTTTTTTTTTATCTCAGTATATTTGATAAAATCAGATATTGGAGTAAACTAAATGGGTGGTACTATATAGCATATGAATCCGAAGGCCAAATCTTCACCAAAAGCAGGCTTAAATAACCTTGATAAAACAAAGCATGGTTAATTATATAGCACCAAATTAAATAATAAAACCAACTTAAATAAATAATAGTAGTATCCACACTCATACTAATCGGCTACCTAAATCTCGACGTTCGATCCAATAGCAACCGCCAGACCAACCAGAAGGATAGCAAGCATGAGGATGACAACTCCCAACCGCTCGAGGCCGCCCCTGCGGTGGGTGCAGGAGCAGGAGGGCGCGCGTGGAGTTGATCGAGAAATCCAAGCCGGCCGCCTCTTTGAGGGCGGCACACAGGCAAAGCGGGCTCTTCTTCACCACCGTCGTGACGGCGGAGTAGCACGCAGCCCCAGGGGAAGTCACATTACTGTCGTCGCTGACGTAGGACAGGCAATCCATCATGTCGAAGACCACATCGGAGCAGTCCACCGGCACGGGAGCAGGGCCGGCGGCGGAGATGGTAGAAGGTGGCCAGAAGAACCAAGACCGAGATCAGCTTCGACATTATCTGTTGTGAGGTGGAGAGAGGAGGAGGGCTTTTAGAGGGTGATTAGGGTTGGGGGTGGGAAATAATGTAAAGGGATGGTTAGGACGGCGGTTAGTGATTAGGATGGGAGTTGGGAGTTTGGATTTGTTGGCAATTTCTATGTTGGGAGTTGGGAGCTAGCATTATAAGCTAGCATTTGTTAAGGGTTTGTCTGGATTCCGTTAATTCATTTCCCTTGATTTCGGTGATAGCCCGTGTTTTTGTCTTTGAGATGTGTGACCGCCATTCCAAAAAATCCAATAATCCTTACAGTCCGTACATGGTAACCGTTTACTTTAACATATGGATTAGGACATATATATATATATATATATATATATATATATATATATATATATATATATATATAT
>CANTAL010000337.1:7500-184737 GCA_947650365.1 Chamaelirium japonicum
TGGGCACGCCCCAAGACAGGGGTGACCTCCCTGGGGACGTCTGTCGTCTCGTTGTGTTCTTTTTCTTGCTACTGCCACATGGACGACGAGCCGATGACATTTTTGGCACCATCAGACTTCTCTTCAATTAAGGCTCTCTCTACTTCCCATTGGGTATCCGAGATGCCAACATATCCGTTTGTTATAGCTTAGTCATACAAGATTTGGTATTTTTTTTTGGGGTAATGTGTGAGCAGTTAAGTTGATTTGTTGCTTCAGATCAATTAGTGTCAGTTGTGGATTTCAGTCAGGCCTCTACATTCCAAACCTCTGTCGACCGGCTGATGCACCTACATCATTCTCCTTATATAGGAGAAAATCGAGTCCCCAACAATAGATCATTTCGATGAACATGACACATCTAAGATCCTATTAGCCTAAGGCTCTCGATATTCTTCAGAAACCTGAAAATGGCCTCACCTGCTTTTCTTCTCCCATTTCTCTCAAGCACAAACAGAGGTGGCGACGGCAGCGCTAGCGGGCCATGTTCACCAAAATGGGAGAATGAGAGCAGGTGAGGGCATTTTCGGTTATGCTCGGTTAGGATTTAGGATTCCTAGGTCTAGGATTTATCCGATGGCCTGGTTGGGCTTACACTCTTAGCTCATGCCTCAGTTCCAAAAAAAATATTGGTCTTTCGCTTTTGAAACAGTAGTTCACTTAATTAATAGGCTTCCAACGCCCACCATAGGTGGTCTTGCACCATTTAAAAAATTATTTCTGGCACAACCTGATTATCTTTTTTTAAAGACGTTTGGTTGTGCAACATTTCGCTTGCTTTGCCCTTACATCCACCTCTCTGCTTGGCTCTCCTCCTACCTTGCCATATTGTCTACTTCAATGAGAAATATTATTGCTAGGATGGTCTGGTTGTGCGGGCCATAGTATATTTATTTTCAATCATTGTTTAAAACTTTGAGGAGGTTGTGGGTTCAATTCCTTCTCCCATCGAGTTACCCAAGAGTACGTGCGTAGAGAAACTTCTAAGTGGGGTCGGTGTATATTTTCGGAAGGATTAGTCTGAGCCCGAAGTGGGTCCATTGCCCAAAAGATTTCGGGACACCGCCCATTCTAAAAAAAAGAAGAGAGCATATGTTATATGATTGATTGTTGGTTGTGAAAGGAAGCCTCCAGATGGCTCCCATTTATGCAAATGTTTTTTGTTTTTTGGAAAGCCTCAGCTTATTGTCCCCAACTGATAGCTCAGTTGGCAAGACATTCAACTCGTGGCCTTGGTTTAGGGTTCGAACAAGTGCTATGACAAACATATATATTTCCTCCTGCTATGTAGCAGTTGTAAGGGGTGGTCCATCAAGGGTATGTGAAGACATTACAGCATAAACCCTAACCAATGGGGGATTAAACCCAACAATCCCTTCCTCACACGAGGCTAGGGCTGAACACCCACCGGTTCCCCTTCTCGTGCACTAGGGAATAAGTAACTTAGGGCCCAACTTGGCCACACCTTGGCCCATCTAGAGTTTGGATGATCTAAACCCCACTCTGATACCATTTGTAGATACCCTCACGTCCCAAAACCTTGTTCGTAAGGAGAGGTCCATAGTTGGTCAGATATATTCAAACCTTGGCCTTGGTATAGTGTTCTAATAAGTGCTACGACAAATATATATTTCCTCCTATTATGTAGGGTCGATTGTAAGCGGAAGTCCATCGAGAATATATGAAGGCATCACCACTCAAACCCTAGCCAATGTGAGATCAAACCTAACAACCCCCTGGCCCTCACACGAGACTAGGGCTGAACACCCACTATGGCACAACCTGACCACACATTAGCTCGACCAGAGTCTGATTGGGCTGAGCCCTACACTGTTACCATTTGTTGATACCCTTATCATAAGGGAGGTCCACAAAGGTTATACGTAGACTCACTAGCATGTGATGTGCTGAGTCTATGACCCTTAAAAAAAAAAAACAGCTTGTTAATGCTATTTAATTAGATAATAAGACAATTGACATTGCTGGGCATTAGCATCATTGAACATTGCAACAAAATTTAGGCAATGTCTAAAGTGTTCTAATGTATCCTTGGATATTTGATAAAATCAGATATTGGAGTAAACTAAAATGGGTAGTACAATAGGATATGAATCCATAATCATGATAAAACAAAGCATGATTAATTATATAGCACCAAATTAATTAATAAAATCAACTTAAATAAATATATAATAACTAATTGACTAAATCTCCACGTTCGATCCAATAGCAACTGCCAGAATAACTAGAACGACAGCAAGTGAGGATGACAATTCCGAACCGCTCGAGGCCACCGCCGCAGCAGGTGTCGGAGCCTGAGTGCCGGAAACCGGCGGCTTCGCAGGAGAGCCCGAAGTTGGAGGCGGCGATGCTGGCGTTGGAGATGGCACCGGTGAGGAACCTGGCGACGCGGAAGGCGTTGGTGACGATGATGGTGATGGTGACGGTGACGACTGGGTAGGCATCGGCGATGGTGCTGACGGAGCTGCATTGAACAGGAGAATATTAGTATTTGTTATTAGGGTTCCTGGGTTTTCAAGTTATAAGCACTCACCGGGAGCTGGACCAGGAGGGCTGGCGACTGCAACACAAAAAAAAAACCAAAGAACCTCAGCAAAGTATTGGTAGAAATCAATTTTTGATAAATGGGCCGCGACGACGTACTCCCGCAGCCGCCAAGATCAGGGACAGGCACCAAGCAGAGCTTCGGTAGCACAAGGGCGCGCGTGGAGTTGATCGAGAAATCCATGTCGGCCGCCTCTTTGAGGGCGGCGCACAGACACAGCGGGCTCTTCGTCACCACCGTCTTGACAGCGGAGCAGCATGCGGCCCCAGGGGAAGTCACATTGCTGCCGTCGCTGACGTAAGACAGGCAATCCATCATGTCGAAGACCACGTCGGAGCAGTCCACTGGTGCAGGAGCGGGACCAAGTGTGGAGACAGCGAAGGCCGGGAGGGCCCAGGCGGACAGAAGAGCTATGACCCAGATCACCTTCGACATTGTCTGTTGTTGGTGGAGGTGGAGAGGGGAGGGGTTTTAGATGGGTGATTAGGGTTGGCGGGAGATAAATGTAAAGGGGTGAATGGGACGGGGGGTTAGTGATTTGTTGGCGATTTGTCTGTTAGGATATCGGTTTGTTTAGATTGTCTTTGGAGACTACGAGAATTGAGAAGCTACAGACTCGGTGCGACTCCGAGAATTGCTAAACTACCGACTACGTGCGACACGTGTGACCCGCTTCCCAATCTCACGGTTAGTTTTTTTTTTTAATAGAATTACATATTCCACTACTAGAAGTTATACTACATCTGACTTGATAATAGAAGCAAGCTGCAAAGCTATTGGCTGGCAAAAACAACGGGGACCAATGTCGTCTTGACAGAGAACCCGGAGGCCATGTGGATATTCTCGCGGTTAGTTAGTGGAAAGGTTTTTCTGATCCAATAATCTCGTCCGAATACGGTAACCATTTACTTAACAAATTTAAGACCAATCCGATCCGTTACTATAACATGATATATTACTAGTGCATATACGTGTCTGTCGGTATTGCAACGGGTTGTCTTTGGCGGCAACACAGCTGTTGGTACTGCAACGGGCCATCTTCAACGACAATCAGAATTTTCAAAATCGAATCGGAAGGTGAACCGAAAGGGCATCAGGTTCGGTCCAAATCGGTTCAAACCGGTGGTTCAATCATTTGAGCCGCGTAAAAATATATTTTTTTAAATAGATATTTACTAAATTCTACAATGACAAGGCTTGATTCATGGGTTAACAAACAAACCGGTTTATTCAAAGGCCGAACCAAAACATGTTCCGGTTTCGGTCCAAACCGGTTGAACCATCCGGTCCGGTTTTTAAAACACTGGCGGCAACTCACCTGAACGCCTTCGGCAACAAAATACTTTTGGCGACAACACTGGCATTCGTAGGGACACTCATTTCCTCGCAGGGCCGTTGTCTTCATCGAATTCCAATTCTGCTAGTTTTGAGACTTTTGTAGACTTACGTGATGAGTACTGGGATGCCTCGAAAGAAGTCATATGATCATCAACTGTTTTACAATTGAAAGATCATTTCTCAAAACATTAAAAGACTGGGTTTCGGATGGCTGTATGGATCGGCAGATAGGGAACGACTGTGATCGGTTGGGATTAGAAGAGAGTGAGGAATATCGGGAAGGAGAGAGAGAAAGCTACGATTTGATGAGGGATATCGGATTGCGGATGAGCTGGAGTCAGGGTCAGATAACAAAAGAAATGAGAGAGGTCTGGGCGGTATTGGGTTTAGAGAGAGGATCTTGAGATGAGGATCCGAGAGGGGGGATCATGTGGGGTGCAAAGGATCGACGGTTGTGCATGATTTAAGAGAGAAAAAGGAGGATGAGGGAACATGATTTCTGTATGGGGGATAGCAGGGACAATTATGATCGGGTGAGAGAAAGAGATGGGATTTAGAGAGAGAAAGTTGAGGAAGAGAGAGATTCGTAAGGGGATCGTTGTGCATGGGTTGCCAGGCTGGATCTGGGTGGAAGTTTGCATGTGACGGTTGTGATTGTCTGTATGCGAGTGAGGGATATAGAGATTTCAAGGGGGGATCAGGTGGGCTCATATGGGCATTGGTTGTGGACGGGTAAGGGAAGAGGATTAAGAGAGAGAGAGAGAGAGAGAGAGGGACGCGCGTTCGGGTACAGCTGGAGATCGCGAGGGAGAGAAGTGTCGGACACTAGGCTGGAGATGATCGCGAGGGAAAGTGAGCTGCGGGTATTTCGACCCCCCAAGAAGTTATGGAATTTGATGAAATTTGGTGAGGTTGTTTCCTAAGATAAGATGATCATCCTCACTAATTTTCATCAAATTCCAAACCTTCTAGGGGGGTCAAATGGTCGAAGCAATTTCTGCCGTCCACAGTCATCGTTAAAATTGCTTCGACCATTTGACCCCCCTAGAAGTTTTGGAATTTGATGAAAATTGGTGAGGATGATCATCTTATCCTAGGCAACAACCTCACCAAATTTCATCAAATTCCATAACTTCTTGGGGGGTCAAAATACCCGCAACTCATTTTCCCCCTCGGCAGCCCACTGTAACAGCCCTATATATATATATATATATATATATATATATATATATATATATATATATATATATATATATATATATATATATATATATATATATATATATATATATATATATATATATATATATATATATATATATATATATATATATATATATATATATATATATATATATATATATATATATATATATATACACACACACACACACACACACACACACACACTAATGCATGCCCGTGCCTGTCGGCACTGCAGCGGGCCGCCTTCGACGGCAAAACACCCCCCGAGCATCACCACCCCCACCCCCACCGTCGTATGCGACGACAACACACTTGACCGCCTTCGGCGTGCCCGTGCCGTTTGGCACGAAGCGGGAGCCTTCGGTGCGACGACAACACACTTGGCCGCCGGCACTGCAGCGGGCCGCCTTCAGCGACAATACACCTGTCGGTCGGGCCGTCTTCGGCAGCAAGACACCCCCTGATTGGCACGAAGCGAAAGAAATCGGAAGAAGAGAGAGAATGAACGACTGTATGACTGTTTCTTTTTGTCTAGTCAGTATTTGGTTCCATATTGTCCTAGTCAGCTAAGGTGTGGCGGTGCGTGCGGCGTCGCACCGCAGCCGTCTGATGCACTGCTGCGGTGCGTGCGATGCACGCAACGGTGCATCAGGCGGCTACGGTGCGACGCCGCACGCACCGCACGCCGCATTTTATCATTCCTCATATATATATATATATATATATATATATATATATATATATATATATATATATATATATATATATATATATATATATATATATATGGGAAATGAGTTCCTATGACATGTCGTAGGGAGTACCCAATGACATATGGTGAGTTAGTAGCCCTAGAATATTTAGAATGTTCTGAATTTTTATGAGGATGATCACCCTATCTTAGATAGGACCCCCGCAAAAAATCGGCTCATTCTAAAACTTCTAGAGGCATCAAAAATGATTTTCAATTTAACGGTTAAAATGGATGGCCGATAAAGCTTCTAGCATTTGATGCCCCAACAAGTTTTAGAATGCTTTGATTTTTTGTGGACATTCTATCTAAGGTAAGGTGATCACCCTCAAAAAAATTCAGCACATTCTAAATATTCTAGCATTACTAATTCACCATATGTCATAGGGTACTCCCTATGACATGTCATAGGAACCCAGCCCTCATATATATATATATATATATATATATATATATATATATATATATATATATATATATATATATATATAGAGAGAGAGAGAGAGAGAGAGAGAGAGAACCGATCTCATGCCATATTGTGCTGGATGCGATAATGCGATAATCGTTTTCGATCATCAGATCGGTGTGAATCGGACGGCTCAAATCTTTTCTGTCTGGTTAAAAGCTTTAACCGTTTCTGACCGTCCGATCGACGTGAATAAAACGGCACAAATCTTTTTTGCCCCGGTTAAAAGCTTTAACCGTTCGATCGAATGATCGAACGGATGAGATCCGTGAGATCTCATTCGATAGGACAAAAAAGATGATTATGTTTTGTCCTATTCGGTGTTAATCGGACGACACAAATACTTTTCGCCCGGTTAAAAGCTTTAATCATTTTCGGCCGTCCGATCGGTATGAATTGGACGGCACAAAACCTTTCCGCCCCGGTTAAAATCTTTAATCGTTCGATCGAATGATCGAACGGATGAGATCCATGAGATCTCATTCGAATAGGACAAAAAAGTATAATTACGTTTTGTCCTATTCGAATGAGATCTCACGGATCTCATCCGTTCGATCATTCGATTGAACGGTTAAAACTTTTTACCGAGACGGAAAGGATTTGTGCCGTCCGACTCATGCTGATCGGATGGCCGGGAACGATTAAAGTTTTTAACCGGACGGCACAAATACTTTCCGCCGGTTAAAAGCTTTAACCTTTCTCGACCGTCCGATCGGCATGAATCGGACGGCACAAAACCTTTCCGCTCTGGTTAAAATCTTTAACCATTCGATCGAATGATCAAACGGATGAGATCCGTGAGATCTCATTCGAATAGGACAAAAAAGTATGATTACGTTTTGTCATATTCAAATGAGATCTCACGGATCTCATTTGTTCGATCATTCGATCGAACGGTTAAAGATTTTAACCGGGGCGAAAAGGATTTGTGCCGTCCGATTCATGCCGATCGGACGGTCGGAAACGGTTAAAGTTTTTAACCGGACGGAAAGGATTTGTGCCGTCCGATTCACACCGATCAGATGGCCGGAAACAATTATTGCATTATAGCATCGAGCACGATAAGGCATGAGAGAGTTTTAGGGTAGTCGGGAAGAAAGAGAGATCGGGGCTCTACAATTAAGGGAGGGGGGACCACGCGCATAGGTGGCAGCTCTAGATAATTAACCATATGTGGAAAAAACGCGTGAACAATAGATTTAATACCTACTGCATCCTTAATTTTTTACATAAAAACCCTCAATTATATTATAAAATATAATTTGTTCACAATATGGTCCTTTGTTCATTTAATTATTATTCTTCTCAATCTCACCCCTCCATCGTAACTCCATCCAATCTCATCCGTTCCCCCTACCCAAATGAATCTCAATCATCCTTTACATCAGCATGCTCTTTTTTATCTTAGCCTTTCTTTATATAATCGGACGGTCTGAAATATCTATGGCATAGTGGCACGGTTGTAAATAAATCGAACGCGCTGTGATATGTATTATATGTATTTATATATATATATATATATATATATATATATATATATATATATATATATATATATATATATATATATATATATATATATATATATATATATATATATATATATATATATATATATATATATATATATATATATATATATATATATATATATATATATGAGGAATGGGATGCTGCCTATCAAAGCAGCGTTTTTTGCTGCTTTGATACATTGTTTGATCATCCTAGAAGTTTTGGAATTTGGTAAAATTTGGTGAGGCTGTTGTCTAGGGTAAGATGATCATCCTCACAAATTTTCATCAAATTCCAAAACTTCTAAGAGGGTCAAATGGTTGAAGCAAAATCTGCAGATTTTAACGGTGACTGCAGATTTTGCTTCGGCCATTTGACCCTCTTAGAAGTTTTTGAATTTGATGAAAATTTGTGAGGATGATCATCTTACCCTAGAAAACACCCTCACCAAATTTCATCAAATTCCAAAACTTCTAGGATGGTCAAACAATGTATCAAAGCAGCAAAAAACGCTGCTTTGATAGGCAGCATCCCATTCCTCTATATATATATATATATATATATATATATATATATATATATATATATATATATATATATATATATATATATATATGAGGAATGGGATGCTGCCTATCAAAACAGCATTTTTTGCTGCTTTGAAACATTGTTTGACCATCTTAGAAGTTTTGGAATTTGATGAAATTTGGTGAGGGTGTTGTCTAGGGTAAGATGATCATCCTCACAAATTTTCATCAAATTCCAAAACTTGTAGGGGGTTCAAATGGTCGAAGCAAAATCAGTCGTCTGCAGTCACCGTTAAAATCTGCAGCATTTTGCTTCGACTATTTGACCCTCTTAGAAGTTTTGGAATTTGATGAAAATTTGTGACGATGATCATCTTACCCTAGACAACACCCTCACCAAATTTCATCAAATTCCAAAACTTCTAAGATGGTCAAACAATGTCTCAAAGCAGCAAAAATGCTGTTTTGATAGGCAGCATCCCATTCCTCTATATATATATATATATATATATATATATATATATATATATATGTGTGTGTGTGTGTGTGTGTGTGTGTGTGTGTGTGTGTGTGGCACTGCGTCGCAGCCGTCTGATGCACGTGCTGCGTGCATCGCATGCACGCAGCGGTGCATCAAACGGCTGCGGTGCGGTGCCGCACTTACCGCATGCCGTATTATATCATTTTCTTTTACTTCTACAAAGCATATGGTTGCCCTTCTCATATTAGTATCTTAAGACCTCATTGATTAATTAAGCATTCAAAAAACATGTGGGAAATATATGTTCATGTTTTCTTTGTGCAAATTTGGTTTGCCATTAATTAGGCATGTATGCATCACACATGATCGATGGGCTACACATATATAACATTACACAAGCTTTAGTTAATGTCTAAAGTGCTTTTTTTCCTCCTATGTATGCTAGGATATTTGATCAAATCAGATATTGGAGTAAACTAAATGGGTGGTACTCTTGCTAACCCCATATTAAGTCAAACACAATTTTATACCTATAGAAAGAAAAGCGCTTATGACAAACCATTGTAGTGAATTTTTACATGATAGTCAATTTTTAGTGCAAAAAAGAAAAAGATTAACAAATGAACCAAGCATCAAAATGTTTGTTTTTTAATTTTTTTCATATGTAAGAAGCTGATGGTGGACCATGAAGACGTTGGGAAGAACAAGAAGGAAGATGTCGCGAAGAAGACAAATTAGCCTCGTAAGAAGCTGAAGATGGACCACGAAGAAGACGAGAATATTGGAAAAAACCATAAAAAAACGTCAAAACGAAGGCAGATAAGTCTTGTAAGAAGAAGCTGATGGTGGACCACGGAGAAAACAACATGTGCATCGGACGTGCATAACTTATTTGGTATAATAAAATATGTTAGTCCAACTGGGTTTGGTATATTATAAATATTTTATTGGATTCATAGAAAACTCTAATGAGCACTTTTCCTAAGGATATAACAAATTAGATGGGCTAATTACCTTCAATATTTTTTAGAACTGCAAACCTTTTTGGTGGAATAAGTGTATCCCACCCTTTATCACTTGTTTATCCACATCAAGTGATGGTCTCCCTTCATCTGGAGAATCTCGAATGCAACGGTCAATAGCTTCGAGTCGAGAACAGATCCGACGACCATCTTTAGAATATAACATTAAGTGTTTCTAGTGACGTTGCCTTGGCATATTATCTGACGGCATGGTGTTCCGCTTCATGTTCAGAGGGTTCCAAATTCTAATTTCCAATTTGTTCAAAGTCGGATGGTATATAGGCTTTCGGGGTGGAATACTAAGTTGTTATCACAGGCGGTGAGGGTGGTTATGATTAAAGTCGTTTTAACAACCATGCCAATTCATTTGATGATAAATGGGGGCATTCCGGCAGGTGTGCTACACCGGATGGATCAGCTTTGCAGAAGTTTCTTTTGGGACGACTATAAGCCCGCCGGCGACTACATCTTATTTCATGGGAGATGATTGGGAAGGAGACCAGTGAGGGGGGTGTGCAGATACAAAAGTTCATTCATCTTCAAACCCAAATTTATATAGCAAATCTTAGGTATCTTTTATTTGACACCAAGCTCGGGGCAAGCTGGATAAGGAAGCAACACCAGCTGTCGTTGGAGATGTGGTAATCCTGGCAAGAGAGGCAGGCGTCTTAGTGGCTACGTAATACTATCGTAATTGTACAGAAGGTGGAATCAGATGATGCTAGGATTAGGATGAAATATCGGAGGATGGTTGGAAACTTGCGAGGGGGTATTGCTTCAGGGGAGGTGACGGGGCCCACGTGGAGAGAAACTAGGCTGTGGTCGCTGAGGATTCCTCCTCGGGTGCATCTTTTTGTGTGGAAGCTTCTTCACGGGGCAATACTGACGGTGGCTTTGGTTAGGCAACAGATCGACGTGGGGCATAGTAGCTGCTCGTGGTGTGGATATCAGGACGAAGACATTTTGCATGTTTTTTGGGTTTGTTACAAGGCGGTGGAGTTTTGGAAGGAGGTCTGGCAGTGCACAAGGATTGACTTCTATAGTAGTGACCTCCTATGCCCGGGTTTGAAGGATGCTAAGCGTAGGCGGGTTCCGCTGCCAGGGGAGGTTGTAACAATGGCCATGTGGTTACTATGGAAGGCCCGGTGTCGGAAATTGTTTGATAGCATTGGGTTGGATTGTTACGCTATGGCGTATCAAAGGAAGGTGATGATACAATAGTTTGTGGCTAGTGTTGTGCTGGGTAGGGTGGATATGGACTTCTATCGGGGAGCCAATTATATTATGTGGACGGATGGATCGTTTAGCGCTTCGATTGAGGTGGCAAGTGGAGCTTGGGTTTTGACTACGCGGAAAGGTCAGTTGTGTGCGGCTGCGGCTTTTCGGTGTAAGGTCGAAACCCGGTTGCAGGCCAAATTGTGGGCTATTCATGCGGCTTTGGTGGAATTGGGGAGGAGGAAGATTAGTAAGGTGGTGTTGTTTACCAATGCTACGAAAGCGCGGGACACACTGGTGCTGGGTAAAGGCGGCTCTAAGGACGTCGGACCACAGGTTATGCGATGTGTATCGGCTTGGGACCGCTTGAAGGAGGTTTCGGTTCAATGGGTTTCGGTGCATGTCGGTAGAGTTTCTGGATGGGAAGGATTTTGGAAGTCTGGTTTCCCCCTTGGTTTGTTCGTCCTCGTCGGTGAGGACATGAAGCTAGGTCGTACAGTTATAACCACCTTCCTATGTACCAAAAAAAAATATTTTGTACTTTCTAGCCTCGAGAGTGTTGGGATCCAACCCATGAGTATAGCTTGGGTAGAGCCAACGAGATGGACCTCCACTTCTAGGTTGTTTGGCATGAAGCAAAGTAATAGAGTGCTTGGAGATCAAACCAAACAACTCAAGTTTGACCTCTATAAATAGAGGATGGCGTCCAAAATCAAAAGTGTAGAGCGCGACAACGCACAAGGGAGCCAAATGAAACCCTAGAGGGGGCCGCCAAGAGAGAAGAGCCAGAGGAGATCTGAGCCCAGGCAAGGCGCGGGGATGACTCCCCCCCCCCCCCCCAGGTGGTTTGGCGATTGCCAGTGACTAGCAGTGGAGCGGCTGCTGCAACAGTGAGCCACGGCCATGAGAACGATGATCGGTGGACGGCCAAAGTCCCGGTGAGGTGTAGGCATAACACCTTCCTTGGGGTGTAACATCCACCCCAAACACACAAGATATTGTCCGTTTTGCCCGTGCCCGCACGAGAACTTCCCAGGGAGGTCACCCATCCTAGTACTACTCTCGCCCGAGCACACTTAACTATGGTGTTCTTACGAAATCCGTAACGGTGCATGTTTTAAAACGCATCTTTTATGTTTGGAAAGGGAAATTATATAAGTAGCTCATGATCTTCTTTTCTCCAAGCGATGTAGGACTAACTCGGTAGCCTTGGACACCTCAACTCACCTTATCCATCTTGGCATCATAGTCTCAGGAGTCTTGGCTCTTGGCCTATTGGATCTTGGTCGTCACAATCCACCTCCCTTGAGGGCTACAAGTCCACGTGTAGGGTTAGACCCCCCCCATTGCGAGGAGAACCAGCTCTGATACCATTTTGTAACATCCGCCCCAAACACACAAGATAATACCCGCTTTGCCCGTGCCCGTAGAGAATTCCTAGGGATGCCACCCATCCTTGTACTACTCTCGCCCGAGCACGCTTAACTACGGAGTTCTTACGAAATCCATAGCGGTGCACGGTTTTAAAACACGTCTTTTATGTTTGGAAGGGAAAATTATATAAGTATCTCAGGATCTCCTTTTCTCCAGACAATGTGGGACTAACTCGGTTGCCTTGGACACCTCACCTCACCTCATCCATCTTGGCATCACAGCCTCAGGAGTCTTGGCTCTTGGCCTATTAGATCTTGGTCGTCACATGGGGGGTGCGACGAAGGCCGGTGTGGATGATCGGTGAAGAACGAGGCCTAAGGATCCAATTCCGGACCAGACTCAGAGCAATCAGATGCCCGGGCAAACTTGTTGGACTCCCGGTTGAATTGGGGTTGGACACGGGAGCCTCAGGCAACACGAGCAGTGCCCAGGCGAACCCTGCACACAGCAGAGTCAAGCTGCACTGTTGGGCACCCGCAGACGCAACAAGTGATGCCCCGAAGAAATCCAACCAGGAGCCGGGCATTAGGATTGGTAACCGAGCGAAATATGATGCCCGGGCTACGGGCCGAGACCAGAGAGGTACTAAGCGATGACGAAGGTCTCTCACCAGGGTGTGTGATCATGTCTTTGGGCGGTCGCCGAGGCGATCGAGGGTGTTGTATTATGGGGGAGTGTTGTGATGGTACAACTGCTATCAGTAGTGGAGTGGTCATGAGCATAGCTGCAATCAAAGTGGAGAGGTCACGAGCATGGCTGCTAGCATCAGCATGCAGAGTCACCGATTGGCAGCTTATCAAGGCACCAATGGGGTGGTCGATGAAGTAGCCGACAGGTCTGGTGGAGGCGCCGATGGGTGCCAAGTGTGGAGCACCGTTGACAGATGGTGCAGGGTTCCGGAGGCTGGCGACACGGTTGGAGCGTATCGTCAATGGGCAATTGATCGAAGTACAAAAGCGTGATAGATGATTAGATGGATCGGAGCGCTAGAGCATGGTGTACGATCACCAGAAGAAAGTTTGTACTCGTAAATGTAACCCATCCGTGGGTGAATCACGTTAAAAGAAATAGAATTGTCTTGTACTGACTAAGTTTGTCTCTCCCCGATCGTGATTTTTCCGCAACAAAGAGCTCCATAGATATGACATTATTAATTAGCAAGTGTTTCCGGCTGAAGGTTCCAAGCTTGGAATTCTGGATACTTGGACATCTCCTGTGTTGGAGCTGCCATTATGGTCTTGTTCTGTTACCGTTTCCTGTTTACTTTGAAACAAACTCCAAAACTATATTTATATATTTTTTGACTATTCCGTACAACATGTTTATTTAAATTAACAATCCCTCCAAGCAGAAAATACAATACAATAATATATATATATATATATATATATATATATATATATATATATATATATATATAGAGAGAGAGAGAGAGAGAGAGAGAGAGAGAGAGAGAGACAAAGAGAGAAATGCTAAAATGGGGCGTGCGGTGCATGCGACGTCGCATCGCAGCCGTCTGATGCACCGTTGCGTGCATCAGACGGCTGCGGTGCGACGCCGCACGGACCGCACGCCGCACCCTAGCACTTTTTAACCGGAGTTAAGACTTTGTCAACTTAGGTTCATCCCTCCCAACAATTGTCAAGAAAAAAATTTGAGAAAAACACATGCCAAGTGGCATTTTTAGCAAGCAAAAAAAAAATATTTTTATGATGCATAGTTTACCGTTAAATTTGTTACAACTTGATCGGGTTGATTTAGATTTTTTTCTTCGGATTTTTTTTCATAATCCTAATCTATCAATAATGGATTGGTCATAAATTCATAAAATACCCAATTAAAAAGTGCCATGTGACGTTTATTTAGGCCATGGAGTATATAAGTAGCCTACTCCATGGAGTAGACTACCCTTTCCCATATATATATATATATATATATGAGGAATGGGATGCTGCCTATCAAAACAGCATTTTTGCTGCTTTGAGACATTGTTTGACCATCCTAGAAGTTTTGGAATTTGATGAAATTTGGTGAGGGTGTTGTCTAGGGTAAGATGATCATCCTCACAAATTTTCATCAAATTCCAAAACTTCTAAGAGGTTCAAATGGTCGAAGCAAAATGCTGCAGATTTTAACGGTGACTGCAGACGACTGATTTTGCTTCGACCATTTGAACCCCCTAGAAGTTTTGGAATTTGATGAAAATTTATGAGGATGATCATCTTACCCTAGACAACACCCTCACCAAATTTCATCAAATTCCAAAACTTCTAGAATGGTCAAACAATGTCTCAAAGCAGCAAAAAATGCTGTTTTGATAGACAGCATCCCATTCCTCTATATATATATATATATATATATATATATATATATATATATATATATATATATATATATATATATATATATATATATATATATATATATATATATATAGAGAGAGAGAGAGAGAGAGAGAGAGAGAGAGAGAGAGAGAAAGAGAGAGAGAGAGATAGAGGAGGGGGGGGGGGGTTGTTAGGGTGTGGTCTCGCACCGCAGTCGTCCGATGCACGCAACGATGCATCAGACGGTTGCGGTGCGAGACCCAGCATGTTAAGCCGCACGTTAACACTAGATCGCGTGTTTTACCCCCGGCCGCAAATTTTGACCCAGCAAATAACCCAGCACCCTTTGATGCACCTAGAGGTTTTAGAATGTGCTGATTTTTTGTAGACATGTTGTCTATGGTATGTTGATCATCCTCACAAAAAATCAGCCCATTCCAAAACCTCTAGGTGCATCAAATGCGCTCTTCAAATCAACGGTTAAAATTGATAGTCGTAAACCGTTGTTTTGAAGAGCGCATTTGATGCACCTAGAGGTTTTAGAATGGGCTGATTTTTTGTGGGGATGATCAACATACCATAGACAACATGTCTACAAAAAATCAGCTCATTCTAAAACCTCTAGGTGCATCAAATGATGCTGGTTATTGCTGGGTCAAAATTTGCTGGGCAGCTGATCCCGACCCATATATATATATATATATATATATATATATATATATATATATATATATATATATATATATATATATATATATATATATATATATATATATATATAATATTTTAGGTTTGTGTCGGGGGGGGGGGGGGGGGGGGGTTATAAACATACAGAGACAGATGAACAACTGTGATTGATTTGCCTAAAGATAAGGAATGGTCATGATTCATCCCATACAAAAAAGTAAAAAAATATCATGTAGCAAATCATTCCTAGTTAGATTAAACGGATAGCTATGATTGCAGCCCATAATTGAGCTAGATTAAACGAACAGCTGTGATTCAAGGCTTATAACCCCTCCTCTCTTTCTCTCTCCAGATCCGCGATCCTCTAGCAAATAATTCCGTAATGGTCGTCTGGGTTGGATTAAATTGACAGCTGCGATTGCAGCCCATAATCTGGCTGGATTAAAAGGACAGCTATGATTCAAGGCCATAACACCCCCCTCGCTCTCCTCTCTCTCTCCAGATCCGCGACCCTTTTTCTCTATACCTAGATGGAAACACCCCCCTCCCGTGATCATTTCCCACGACTCTCTTTTTCTCTCTCTATCTCTCTGGAAACCCCGGCCATAACCCCCCCTCCCTTTCCTCTCTCGCCAGATCCATGACCCTCTCTCTCTCTCTATACTCAGATGGAACACCCCCCTCCCTTGATCATCTCCTGTGATCCCCTCTATCTCTCTAGATGGAACCCCCCCCCCCCATCATCTCCTGCGACCCTCTCTCTAGGGGTGTGCATCGGTTCGAAACCGACCTATTTAGGCAAAACCCAAACCGATCGAACCTAGGTCGGTTTTGAGAATTTGCAATCCGATCCAAACCGATTGAGACTGGAATCCAATCTCATCCAATCCAATTAAGTCGGTTTGGATTGGATTGGATGGTCGGTTTGGGCTTTGGCCCATATGCTTACTAGTTTTTTTTTATTTTATTTGGACATAGTTTCAACTTTAAAATGATTATTTCAAAAATTATAAAATGATACTACATTACTTACCAAAATACCAAGTTATCAACAACAATACCATTATGTCCACAATATTCATATCCATTAAATATTAAAAACTACAAAGGACAGTTTTAACAATTAAACAAAAGTTCACAACAGTTACCACTAAATTAGTAAATTATAAACCGGAGTCCGGTTCGGTTCGGTTCGGTTTAGGTCGGTTTTTAATTGATAAATCCAATAACCGATCCAATCATATCGGTTTTGAGAAATCCTGATCCAATCTGATCCGTTGAGTGTGTCGAAACCGATCAAATTCGGTCGGTTTGGTTTGGTTCGGTCGGTTTTGTCGGTTTGGTTTGGATCCTGCACACCCCTACCTCTCTCTCTCTTGATGGTAACCCCTATACCCAGATGGAAACCCTCGACGATCCTCTCCACGACCCTCTCTCTTTCTCTCTCTCTCTCTCTCTCTCTCTCTCTCTCTCTCTCTAAATCTCTCGAGCATAAAATTAAAAAAAATCCAAGTCGGCACTCCATTCCCTTCAATCTTGCTGTACCTCATCCCGGCCAACCCATATCGAAAAAGAAAAAGAGGGAGAAACATCGCGATCGTCACCTCCTTCACTCATCATGCATAATAGAGATCCTGATTATCTCCTGCAGCTCCTCTGTCCACCCAGATACATCTCTCTCTCTCTCTCTCTCTCTCTCTCTCTCTCTCTCTCTCTCTCTCTCTCTCTCTCTCTCTCTCTCTCTCTCTCTCTCTCTCTCTCTCTCTCTCTCTCTCTCTCTCTCTCTCTCTCTCTCTCTCTCTGGTTTTGTGTTTTGTTTCAAATTTTGTGTGTGTTTTTGTTTGAACATCATGCTCAAATTTTTTTTTGAGGTAATCTTGATTCCTCTATCCTCTATTCCTTTGTGTAGTTTATGAATTTGGGTTGTGATAGTTTTCTGATAAATCTTAATATGGGTCATTGGGCTCTTCCAGTTCCAGACCTCTGAAGAGGTGATTGTGGTTCTCTGTCGATTGGACCAAGTTTTTGAGTTTGTGTTTTTTTTTTAACATCAGGCTCAAAAAAAAAAAAGGGCTTGCACCACTCGCGGTTTGATGCTGTTTTTTTTTACTATAATATAGTGGTTTCTCTAATCTCCGAATTTTATCAGGTTTTTGTTTGAACTAGGTTTTTGTGTTTGTGTTTTTGTTTGAACATCATGCTCAAAAAAAAAATTGTGCTTGCACTACTTGCGGTTTGATGCTGTTTTTTTTTTACTATAATATAGTGGTTTCTCTAATCCCTGGATTTAACTAGGTTTTTGTTTGAACCAGGTTTTTGTGTTTGTGTTTTTATTTGAACATCAGGCTCAAATTTATTTTGGGTTATTTTGACTTTGCCCCCCAAGTTTTGTCTTGAATTAGACTTTACCCCCCATATTTTCATTAATTAGACTTTACCCCCAAAATTAACTGTTCCGTCAACTCACCCCCCAAAACTTTATTTCTTTTCCGTCAGCTCACCCTTTCTCTTAGATGGTGAGCTGACGGAACAGTTAGTTTTGGGGGGTAAAGTCTAATTAATGAAAATATGGGGGGTAAAGTCTAATTCAAGGCCAAACTTGGGGGGCAAAGTCAAAATAACCCATTTATTTTTTTTTGGCTTACACCACTCGCGGTTTGATGCTGTTTTTTTTTTTACTATAATATAGTGGTTTCTCTAATCCTCGGATTTAACCAGGTTTTGGTTTGAATCAGGTTTTTGTGTTTGTGTTTGTGTTTGAACATCAGGCTCAGATTTTTTTTTTTTTTTTTGGCTTGCACCACTCGCGGTTTGATGCTGTTTTTCTAATCCCCAGATTTAGTTTGTTGCGTAGCTCCTCTCTCTAGCGGGTCTCTCTCTCTACAATTTTTTAGTTCTCTGTTTTAATTTCTCGCTATATTTGTTTTTCTCTGAATTTATCTCTGTATATTTTTTAGTTCACTGTTCAAATAATATGGGGATTGTGTGAGAATGTAGCCACGATCGGTGATGTTATTTATTGCAAATGAAGGTGTTATTGTGTGAGAATGTAGTTAGGATCAGTATTTTAGTGGTTTCTCTAATCTTTCAAACACGTATATATTTGGACAAATGAAGGTATTTTGTCCAAATAAAGATGTGATTGTGTGAGAATGTAGTCCAAATGAACAGTTCACCTTTATTTCACCCAACCACCGATCCTGACTACATTCTCACACAAGCCCCGGATTTAGTTTGTTGTGTTCCCAGGCAGACCCTCTCACAAAATACATTCTCACACAGCCCTCTCAATATGTTTTTTTTTGTCTATCGTGTTCCCAGGCATACTCGACCCATGCAACCAACATGTCTCACACAATCACCGATCCTGACTCCATGTTGGTCGACGATCCCATGGTGCCCACTAATGCCCAAGATGAGTTCTCGCTCTATCTCTCACTCTTTCTCTTTATTTCTATCTTTTTCTTTTTCTTTTTTCTACATCTCAGTCTTTGTTTGTGTACTGATGTAAATTCTTTATTTTTTTTTATATTTTTTCAAGTATATCTACAGGAAAACTCTTTGTCTAAAGGCCAAGGTGAGTTCTCCCTCCCGCCCTCTCTCTACTTGTCTCTTTCAATCTTTGTTTGTTTACTAATGTAAATTCTTTGTTTTTTTGTTATTTTTTAAAGTATATCTACAGGAAAACTCTTTGTCGGACTCCATATTGGTAGACGACGTGGTGCCCATCAATGGCCAAGGTGAGTTCTCCCTCTCTATCTCTTTCTCTCTCTATCTCTTTCTCTCTCTCTCTCTCTCTCTCTCTCTCTCTTCTATCTTTCTATTTTTATCTTTTCTACTCTTTGTCTCTATGTATTAATGTAAATTCTTAATTTTTTTTATTGTAGTGTCTCAACAGCCGATCTCGATCTCGGTCCCGACACATGCAACTAATATTTTTGCCACCCTCACTAATCAGGACTCCATGTTGGTCAACGGTCCCGTGGTGCCCGTCGATGCCCAAGGTGAGCATATATCTCGAAGAACACAATATATATAATACGATTTTGAATGTCTCAAAGGGGCATTCATACCGCTTGCATATATTTTTCTCTCTTCACAATTATGTTGTAGAATTATTTGCTTCAAGTAGCAATTTTGATCATCCCCTGAGACATAGCAATATGTAGTCTCTGCCTCAAAAGGAGTACATGGCTCCAAGAGCTCGGCCTCCACTACATATGTGTCTCCTCGGCTAGGTCATCTCTTATGATTAAGCATTAGGCCATCTTATGGCTTCCAATTGCACCATGCATCCACATGCATGCATTAAGGTTAAGGACTCCTTTCGGTGCTCTGATCCATAAGGGATTCTGTTTATCTTAATAGTATATGGGGCATCTCTCTCTTTTAGTATCTCTCAACATCCTCTATCTTTCTCAGATCATCCTCCATCCCCACAGCTGGCCCCATGTTCGAGCCTCCTAGAGAAGAGATCGTTGTCATTGGGACCTACATGGTCAGTCAACTACCTTTGTTCTTTAATTAATTCCAAATTTTTTAACTTTTGTTGTGTTATTCTTGATGATTTTAATCAAGATAGTAATATAATGTAAAGTTGGAGAAAATTTTAATAATTTGATGTTTAGGTTTTAGAATTTGTTATTTATGTGAAATTATAATTAATGCAGAGTTGAAGAATTGTTTTAAAATGTCTTGATTGCAACAATTTATAGTGCTTGTCTTTGGACATGCATGTAGATGATGAATGTTAGAACTTCTTTTAACGTTTGATTTTTACCGTTTAATTTATTTCAATTAATACAGATTTGAGGTATCGTTTGAAAATGTCTAGATTGCAATAATTATTCATAAAAAATATGGCACAATTTAGTGCATATATTGAATATTGATATCTAGAAATAAATTTCAAATAAATATCATAAAGGAAAAATACTTGCAGAAAATTAGATTTTAGAGGGAGAAAATGGTTGGTTATAAGACTTCGCACTTATTAGAGAGAGCGAGAGAGAGAGTTTGGTTCTAAATTTGAATTACGAATGTATCAAAATAAAAATAGTATTGAAATATTTGGATCACTTAGAATGTATTTTTTTAACTTTAAAGTAATAATCTAGATGAATGTTAGAAACATCTATAGTGAATTATGGGAGAAACATGAAACTTAATTAGAAATTTTTGAATATAAGAGGAGAATAATAAGATTTGACAAATTTGATGTTATTTTGAGGTTGAATTACAAAGGTATCAAATTAAAAATATCGATACTGATGTATCATCCTTGAATTTGAATTACAAAGGTATCAAAATAGTAATATAATGTATTGGAATAACGATATTGATATATCAATCATATAAATTTGGTTCACTTAGAATGGATTTTTTGAACTTCAAAACAAGAATCTTGATGAATGTTAGAAAATTATGAATATAAGAGAAAAATATTAGTTAAAAAAGTCTATCGTGAATTATTATTATCCTGCTAACTTTCAATTGTTTTTAATTATGCATTCGTCAAACTAGAGAATTGGGTTCACCCCAGCGCAATCTAGAACCATGTCTACATGTGAGACCCCGATCAGACATCACCGTGTATATACACCAACGTTAAAGAGAGCGTGAGTTTAACACTATCCCATCGTTCATAAGCACAAATGCACGAAGAGAAACTAAGAAAGAAATTTAAAAAAACAAAACAAACAACAGAACTACCATTATTGTACTCAGAAAATCGAACTAATCTCTCTATTCGATTATAAAAAGCGGAGTTACTATCAGTATGGATAACATCTTTAGGTGTTCCACATAACAAATAAGATATTTATGTTATTTTAAATATTCATACACTTGATAGGTTTTTAACTATATTTGTTGAAGTAGGGGCACATGTGTTCGAATCCAAACAGTTCTTATAACATGGAGTCTAGAAAGCGATCTAGAAATGAATTTGTCCATGAAAGCTCGATTAGGCGATCATCTAGCAGATACACCAACGTTGAAGAAAGCTTGAGACTAACACAATCTCACACCTCATAAGCACAACGTGCAAGGAGAGAATAAGAGAGAAGAAAGAGAAAAGCAACAACAAATGACACATTCTCACCGTTGATTAGCACAGTGTAAGGAGAGAGAGAAAGAAGCAAAGGAAAAGCAACAATAGACTATACCATCTAGCCAATCATTAGCATAACATGCATGAAGAGAGAAAAAGAAGCTCAGACAAATCTTCCTATTAGAAACCTAGCACCGGAGTTGCTTCAAATGACGAACACGTCTTCATCAAAACCAATTAACTTGTAAGATATTTACATTATTTAAAAAGTAGATAAATTGGTATATGTTATTTTTTTACAATTATTATTTGTAGTGAATTCCCGTTCAAGTACTTATTGGGAAGAATGACATAGCATATGATGCAACCTAGCACTTCTCATGCATCTGTTCACTTTAATAAGTAATATATCTTTGTTTAAGATGAATTTGAAGCTGAATTATAAGTTCCTAATTTGAGACTTCGGGGAGGCCATACACCTGATGTCCCAAATGATCGTCATTATCTTGGACAAATGGATATTACATGTAAATTTTGGTTATCTCTTCATTGGATTGGTGAACAATTAGTAACATCACTTATAGGACAACCATTATTTGGAATGCAAGAAAAAATCAAGTTACCTCCACTAACTCCATTGCATCCTGTCCTTCAATCTTTATAAGAAGGTTCCGATCCACGATCAATATTATTTCGGAAGTATATTCGAGAATATAATGCATCAAATGCTTTTACAAGTCTTAGAGCAAAAATGGATGACCACGTATTAAATGAATGTGGTCCTACGTCGTTTATAATATATGGAGAACTGCATCACCAAACAAGAGTATTGTTACCAAATGTTGGAAAGCATCCGGTTTATTCTCAATTTTATATTTATGATCCAAGCACTGCATTAGATTATCAGCATCATCGTAACCAGGATTTATCAAGCGATGTCTTAAGCACTATACAAGATACTCTTTTGCAAACAAATCATTTTTATATATTATATAAAAGTGAATAATATGAGATTTTAAGCTCAAGTAAAAATGCTCAAGGAAATAATAATCTATTGGCATATCTACATTATAGAGAGGGTATCGATCAATATCGTTATAATCTCCCATCAACGGATGAAGTTGTAATTGTATTACCAGGAGATGAGAACGAGGTGCATGCTATATGAGATATTATTCTTTATTTGAGAGGTGGTCAAGAAATAAAATAGATTAGTGAATGTTATATTACTTATTTATCATTGTACTATGTCCTCATATTTTCTTATAGGGAACTAGGGTGGTTAGAAGATTTAAAGCAGTTTGATGTAATCTATAATTACCCAAGCAATTTCAGACTTAGTCATAGATAATATTTCACCTATCAGTTATTCCCTTACCCAATGGAATATTTAGTAATTTTATATGGAGGAAAATTATTCCAAGAGGTTTTAGAAAACGTATGGGCTGTGAATGAACAAAATCGTCTACGCTTTGTTAAACTTAATCAAAATATTATTCGAGTGGATATCCACAAGGGTCTAGTTGATATTACGGACGAGGGGTTAACTGCAGATCAACTTGGAAAGAGAATATTTTACTGTCATCGTATTCAGGAAGTCCAAAAGATATATATGAAATCTTTCAGAACTCTATGGTGATTACACCATATAACAAGTATCAGGATATATTTCGTATTGTAACTGTAAATCCTAATTGGCCAAAAATTCAGAATGAAATATTGTTTTATCAGAATATTATTCATCGACCTAATTTAGTTGCCTCTGCATCTTTAAGTTGAAACGAAAAGCAATAATAAAATAAATTATACAGAATGAGGTATTCGATCGAGCAGTTGTGCATGTTTTCATAATTGAATTTCAAAATCATGGGCTTCAACACATGCATGTGCTTATTTTTCTTCAAATGCAAACAAGATTCGTACTATTATGCAAGTTGATGAAATAATATCTACTAAATTTCCAAACCTTGGCACACATCATATGCTTTTTGAAACTAAAAAAAATACATGATTTATGGTCCGTCCAATGTGAGAAACTAACGTGCATCATATTATGAAAAATGGTCAATGCACCATACATTATCCACACAAATTTGCAGATGAAACAACTATGGATATAGATGGCTACCCTATTTATCAGCATACGTCGTAATACAAATAAAGTATATATTATGAAGGGATAAAATATTAATAATAGAGATATTATTCCATATAATCTGCATTCATCTGCAATGTTCGATTATCATATTAAGGTTGAAGTATGTGCATCATATCGTACAGTTAAATATATGCATAAGGGAAACGACTGGACAACTATGGTTCTTGGAGATAATAAAATTCAACTATATATTGATGCAGATACATCAAACTACCAAAAGCTATATGTAGACTGATTGAGAATCCATTACATCAAAAGAAACCAAACGTTATACAATTTGTAATTCATTTAGTAGAAATGCATCATGTCACTTTTAAGACAACCGAAGAAATTGATGATATTATTTCTAGAGCGGCCAATCTAAATTCAACTCTAACAGCTTTTTTTGATTGTTATGCTGAACACCATAGTGCACGGGAGTACTTCTCAAGAATTTTCACAATATTTATTTGGAGTAAGACAAATAAAAAATCACTACAAGAAATTGCACCTTTAGCGACGCTTACCTGCGACGCATATCATTTTCTGTCGCCGAAAGTTGCCTTTTCGCGACGTCATATCTTATTCGTCGCAAAATTGTGTTGCTAAAGGTTTGCTAGCATAGTTGAGTTCGCGTCTAGGAGGATAAAGTTTTTTGGCGACGGTAAATGGCTATTTGGCGACGCAATTAGACGTCGCTAAATTATTTACGTTTAGCAATGAAATAAATTATGTCGCAAAAAATTAAAAAATTTGGCGACGAGACTAAGTATGCTGCTAGTTGCAATCGGCGACATAGGTATACGTCGCAAAATTTCTTATTTTTTGGAAGCATTATTTATGACGACGCAAATCATTTTCCGTCGCCGAAAGTTGCCTTTTCCCGACGCAATATCTTATTCATCGCAAAATCGTGTCGCTAAAGGTTTCCTAGCATAGTTGAGTTTGCGCCTAGAAAGCCGGATAAAATTTTTTGGTGATGATAAATGGCTATTTGGCGACGCAGTTAGACGTCGCTAACTTATTTGTGTTTAGCGACGAAATAAATTATGTCGCGGAAAATTAAAAATTTTTGGCGACGGGACTAAGTGCGCTGCTAGTTACAATTGGTGACGTAATTGTGCGTCATGAAATTTCTGTTTATCACATCGCAGATTCTTAATTTTTTATAGCGACGTTGTACATGCGTCGCAGAATCATTCGACTTTTTTGGCGACGATAAATAGCTATTTGGCGACACAATAAGATGTCGCTAAATTATTTACTTTTCGCGACAAAATAAATTTAGTCGCGAAAAATTAAAAGTTTTAGCGACGAGACTAAGTATGTTGTTAGTTGCAATCGGCGACATAGTTATGCGTCATAAAATTTCTTATTTTTGGAAATATTGTTTATGCCGGCACAGCTACTCAATTTTTTTATGGCGATGTTTTTCATACGTCATAGAATCGTTAGGAGAATGCAAGAATTAAAAACCCACAACCGTCTTATTGGGTCTACCTGTTTTTAAACGGGTCTGGTACGAGTTTAGGGTCTAGACAGGATTAGTTCACTATAACAGATCTAGGCACGAAGTTAGCGGGTTTAGGTCAGGTGTAATACCCGGAGCTTTCAAACTTAGCTTCACTAAGGGTAACCCAATTTTATTATTATTATTATTATTATTATATTATTATTGCTGGAATAATTAATGTGAACCCCTGTTATGGTTATTGTATAAAATTTTGATATTTCATGTTGTTGGCTGGACTTTAGTTGGACCGGACTGTGGATCCTGGGTCCGGGTCGCGAGGTGACTGAAACAAAGACGGTTGTTGTGGTGGTCCTACAGTGTGTGCACGTGTGTAACAGTGAACGGTGATCAGTGTTAAATTGTTAACTTAAGGTGATTGTTATATTAGCTAGATGATCAGACTTGATGATGTTTTGTGTCGTTGTATCCCGGCACGACGCGTGTTGAAGTGCGAATCATGTATGGTAACTATCAAGCGATAGAAAAAAAAGATCCCTTTTGAAAAGATCAGCTTCATTGGAGGTAGATCTAGCCCCGCCTTAAGTATCAGATTAGCCCATAGTAGAGCCCGAAATCAACTCAAATTATTAATTTTAAGATAGGTTAATGTACTAGATCATAAGGGTTGATTAGCAGTAAAAAATTGAGTTTTATTCTTGTTCAAAAAATCAATCTTCCATAACTGATGGCGTAACAATTCCTCACCTCTTCGAATCAACAACACATGCATCTCTTTTGAAATAAAACTCAATATCTGCCTTGAATTGGAGTGAATAAAAGTCAAATCTCTAAGATCCCACTGTGACCCTTGGATCCCCATCTTCCTTTAATCCCCGATTTGATCATCAAACCTTTCAACCAAAGCCATTCAAACCCTCTCATTCCCAACCATCCGATTGAAATCAGAGCTCTCTCTTAAGTCTCAATCCCTAAAATCCTAAACCCGAACCCAACAGTTTCCCTTCCTCCCTATCTCTTTCTCTCACTAACCCAACCCAACCCAACCCAACCCAATAAACCGATTCCCTCTCTCTCTGATCTCTCTCTTCTCTCTCATCGGATCTCTCTCTCTCTCTCATCCGATCTCTCTTGGATCCCTCTCATCTCCCCCAACGGCCGACCCCTCCTCTCTCCCTTTCCTCATAAATCCCGATCCCGATCCCGATCCCGATCCCGATCCCCTCCCCGATAGCTCCGATCCTTTGCCCCTTCCATTTCGGCAACCCCGCCACGCGCACCTCTTCGATCCCACCTCTATCTCCTCAAAATCTGGCGGCCCCCGACCCCCTATAAACAAAGCCCTAAACACAGCCCTATCACTCCTCACCTCTCTCCGATCTCCCCCATCATCCGCCAATCTCTCTCCTTTCTCTCTCTCGTGGTGGGGCTCTGCACGCGCGGCGCCGGAGAGCAACCGGCCGGAGGAGCCGCAACCGGAGCCAGCGACTCCCCACCGACCAGGTCAGCCACCCCTTAGTTTCCCCTGTTTTTCCCATTGGATCTGTTGAGACTAGGCGACCCCCTGCGGTTTACTCTCCAAGTGGCCATATCCACCGTCCAGGTACTTGCCGGTTGTGCCGCCGGCAAGGCTCGAACTCGACCAAGTCAGGCCCCACCAACGACCCTCTGTTTTCCTTGTTTTTGCTGCGATAGTTGCCGACGGCGGCCAGGCAGCGGGTGGTTTCGACCACCTCGGTTGGACATGACCCGGCCCCCCTGAACCAACTGCGAGGCCATCCCTTTTTTTTTCTGCCTTTTGTGGTTGCTACTGTGATGGTCACCGGGCGAGAGTCCGGCGACTAGGCAGCCGATGATGACCAGCCACCCGTCACAACCGATCTCCTTCCTTCCTCTGATGAAGCAACCCGCCGTGGGCGGGCACAACTCGACTTTCTATCTACGTTGCATGTTAGCATTGATCCCCCGACCCTCGACCTCCCCACGAGATAGATCTAGCCCGTGAACCCACACTCGAGATTGGCGGGCTCAATTTCATCGGGTCGTGCCTACCTTACAAACCCATAATGCTGATACAGTTTTGACCGTCTAGGTAGAGTATGGTCATGGAGTACCTTAGGATTTTTTTTTTCATGTTTTCTATGATTCTATCTCTAATGAGCCCTACTTTCTCCAATCTCTCTAATGTATATAATCTCTCTAATCTTTTCATCTTTGTTTTTTCGTCTTAGTAACTTTGTAGTTGTTATCCTCCGTTGTTTTACTATGACTATTTATTAACTATATATATTTTGCGTTCAAAACTAAAAATTCCCATACACATAGTTATATACATTTTAATTAAAAAAATGTCGAGTGGGTTTTGCCTAGACGCCACCGTGTGGCCTAGGCACCCCTTGCCTAATCCCTCTCTTCCTCCTTATGCTGCGCACGGGACACACACACACACACAAATGTTCAACCACTCCACATGCCTATTAGATTTGTTTTCAACCTTCGCTCCAATCTCTAATACACTGGAGCTGAGATAAAATATCTGATAAACACTAGGGTTTCTGATGGCATCAATTTTTAGTCGGCCTCATAATTGTTTTGACCCAGAAAAAAAACGCATATTAACACATTCTCGTGTTAGTTGAATTTTAGACCCTAATTTTGAAAAAAATTACTCCATAAGTTCTATACAGAATTAACCCTATTCTCATATCACAGCTAACACTATCAGTAGCAAATAATATACACCACAACACATTTGACATTAATAGCAAGTTCATCTTACAAGTTTCAAGGTGCTACGGCTGAGCATTAGTGAAGGCCCATAGCAATTGAAAATTCACTTCTCATGACAAATATTTTAGCATGTCAGTGCTCCTTTGTGCATGCCCTTAATTATGAAAGGTTCAAAATAAGCTGTTTTACAAGAACTAAATTTCAAAATAGACCCTTTTAGAAGAACAACCAACTATTGCAACTTTTTTCTTTGGAGGCAATACACTAGCAATTAGGATTACAACACATAGTGCAGGCACAATTTCTCATTAATAGCAAGAATGTTCCATCTACAGTGCTGCTCCAATTTTGTGTTCACTCTCTTGTTGCTGAACATTCAATGACTGATGTGAGCATCACTACCATGCTTCTTACACATAAAGTTGGCATAATTACAGTTTTTCTTTTCGCTCTTAAATTATCATGGCTAACCCCTTGTCACCGCATCAACACATACGAGATGAGTGCTTTTATTTCATAACAGTTCATGACGAGTTGAATTCAAAAAAGTGCATGAGATTATATTAGCCTCACGTTTATTTAACCACAGGAAGACAAGCCTGCTAAACTCAACAAATTAATGTCACTTCTCCTTAATGAGTTTGCAGTCTCCCTAAATACTTTGAATCTTTTCCTAAAATATCATATGTCAAACCATAGCTGTGAAAATAAAGGTTCTTCGTGCAAATAGACATGCCCAAATTTTGGTAATGTTTAAAATGAGGGTTGATGGGGAGTCAATGGTTGGAAGACAGCAATTAGTACATGAAATTTTTAACTTTTCACAAAAAAACACATACAGTTAGCACAAGGAGACAAGCCAAAGATAATACCAACAGTTATTGTTTTCTAATTCATAGAGCAAATCACTTACAAAAATATTTGATGAATTGTACCTAGAGAAAAATGGTTGATTGAAGGATTGTTATAGACCGAGTGAAAACTAAATGACAATGACATACAACGGAAAGGAGAAAAAAATCACATGATTTTGAAATTTATACATATTTCTCAAAGGAGAACCAAGCATTCTGGTTCTTATGCCAGTACAAATCCAGCAATGTTTGAACTTTGAAGAAACAGTTAGTCATCCATTTATTTTGGTATTATTCAATATATAAGCAGAGTTACATGTAACAAAGCTCATCCAACAAAGAAACAAGCTTCAAACAAACAACTCTTAATGCAATTTGCCACCATCCTAACTGGCTGTAGTAACTCAATCTCCTGATAATCATCAACCATGAAGAGCATCTAAGGTTTAATATAACCCAAAGGCATGCCATGCTCCTAGAAAATGCTCTAAAACGAACCTTAAAGAGAGAGAATTCCCTAATCAGTATGTCTACGTCATAGTGCAAGCACAAGCATTCAAAAAATAGGCAAGTAAAAATTAATTTAAATAAGGTAAAGGATCAGTTTTCATATAGGAAGCGCAGTTTTGATAGATTCCCCAACGAGTCAGGTATTCCACCAGTGAAATTGTTTAAGTAAATATCCAAGCTCACTAGGTTTGTCAGATTTCCAAGTTCACTTGGAATTATCCCACTTATGTTGTTGCTGTATAGTTCGTCTGATAGTCTTCACTTTGTTGCATTGTAGCTCTCTTATAAGACAACAATAGTTATCTACAAACATTAAGAAATTCTTTAATAGTCAATTCCCAAAGCTCACAATCTCAGTATCCATATGGATTTTATAGCTTTTGAGTGTAGAGGTGTGCATGATCCAAACCAAACCAAACCAACCAATTTTGATCGGTTTCAACACACTCAATGGATCGGATCGGATTAGGTTTTTAAAAAACCGACATGATTGGATCGGTTGACGGATTTATAAATTCAAAACTGATCTAAACCGAATCGAGCAATCATTGCAATACTATAGGATGACTCAAAATCAGTTAAAAATCATATTTATGCCTAATGATTTGATAACAATTATTATTTTAAGTTTGAATCGGTTTGAAAATCCTCAAAACTGACCAAGTTGGATCGGTTTGGGTTTTGCCTAAATAGGTCGGTTTCGGACCGATGCACACCCCTATTTTAGTGTGATAATGGAACAACAAGAGGTGGTACAAGTACAAACTGCACACATTTTTCAGACTTTCAGCTATATTGTTTGGGTGTACACCGCCAGAATCAATATTATGTTGCTCCTTCCATTGGATGGGGTACTTATTGCAAAGAGTGATAAATTGCTGCAATGAAATTACTGTAGCCTCTAGAAAAAATTTAAATTTTTATAGAAAATATAGCGAAGCATAACAATCTCTTTGGAACAGTGAAATCATTGTATCTTAATTGTTTTGTCAAATCCGTGACTCATTTTGTTTTGTCAGGTCGCACCAATGGCTCCCGGACATAAACAGATTCATCTTTCATCAACTTTCTCACTTATAATGTTTTCAACGGAGAGGACACGGTTCCAACCCCAGCCTACACAATCCCAGCTTATACTGACCCCACAGGAACATATAACTAGTCCACCGACCGAGGCCAGTAGCGTTGGTAGGAATTGTAAAATATTTTTTGTATAGAATTTTTATCTTTATTGTGTTATGCATAATAACTAAAACATCATTATGTTCTTTGCAGTTTTATATCCGAGCACGAGGCGTGGACTGGGGCAGACCTAAGGCAAGGGGACAGAGAAGCTTATAGCACGGTTTGGTAAACTTCCAGTGGAGGTTCCAGAGAAGCTTGTGGCAAGATTTGGCATTTCAGAAAAGATACGGCATCATCATTAAAGACATGAGTTTTTTTTTGTAGTCCTTCAGTTGATGTTATGGATGTCGGGTTTTGTATTACTGATCCTTCATAGAAATGAGTGGATAAACATGTGTACTTAGAAGAATAATTTAGTATTTTGATTTGATATTAAATGAGTTTAAATGAATAATTATGTATTTTTGTTTTTATTGAAATGTATGTGGATGAATACATGCGTATAAAGATTTCAAGAAAAAAATTGGCAACGCATATAATACATTATGTCTCTGAATTCGTATATTCTGCAATGCAATAATTGCATTACCTAATATATACAATTGGCTCAATGAATAAATTCGACGACGTAATTATTACGTCGCTAAAAGTATACATTATGCGATGACAAATAATGTATTCTGCGACGCTATTATTTATTCACTAGAAGTTATTAGCGACACTATTATATATGTCGCCAAATGTTTTTATTTTTGGCGATGCATACGGTGTATCGCTAAATGTTCTGTATATAAGCTTAAGTTAGTTGTTTTTGCGACGTAAGAGGTCATTTTAGCGACGTTTTTTGTTTTAATCGGCGACACTTATTGCGTCGCGGTTGGTTAAGCTTTCGGCAACGCAATTTGATCGCGTCGCCGAAAGTATTCCCAGACGGGGAATTAGCGACGTCTTGGCGACGCAATTTGAAACGTCGTAAAAGATATTTTGCGATGAATATGATCACTTTTGGCGATGCTCTGGTGTGTCGCAGAAATTGTCTTTTCTTGTAGTGAATGGATACCAAGATTATAAGATTTTGCCATTAGCAGAATGTATTTTACAAGTCCAAATAAAGACGAGCAGTTCTATCTATGCTTATTGTCAATTGTCGTTAAAAACCCGTAGTTATTTGAATATATACAAACAATGAATGTTATTGTTTATGAGATATTTAAATCAGCATGCATCGCTTGAGAGTTACTAGAAGATGATGTCAAGTGGATACAATATTTAGAAGAGGTATTTATTATGAAAACCAGAAATTAATTGTGAATATTATTTAGTATTATAATTTTAGAGTGCTCTTCAGTAGGATGAGATTCATTATGGAACAGGAATAATATATAGGTTCTATATTTGGTGTATAACATGCGTTTGAACATGGCAGAGCCCGATAATATTGATTTCATCAAGTTCTTGATAGAGGTACATAATTAGATATTAAACTTTTATTTCATAACTAATGTATATATATATATATATATATATATATATATATATATATATATATATATATATATATATATATATATATATATGGACTGGGATCCATTGACAACCCAAAATGGGAGGTAAATTTACCTCTCATTTTAAACTTGATTCTATCGGTGGATAGAGGTTTCCGAATTTATTGATTTTTGGTGAGGATAATCAACATGGCAAGTTGATCATATATATATATATATATATATATATGGGAAATGAGTTCCTATGACATGTCATAGGGAGTACCCTATGACATATGATGAGTTAGTAACCCTAGAATATTTAAAATGTTCTGAATTTTTATGAGGATGATCACCCTATCTTAGATAGGACCCCCGCAAAAATTCAGCTTATTCTAAAACTTCTAGAGGCATCAAATATGATTTCCAATTTAACGGTTAAAATGGATGGCCGATAAAGCTTCTAGCATTTGATGCCCCAACAAGTTTTAGAATGCTTTGATTTTTTATAGACATTCTATCTAAGGTAAGATGATCACCCTCAAAAAAATTTAGCACATTCTAAACATTCTAGCATTACTAATTCACCATATGTCATAGGGTACTCCCTATGACATGTCATAGGAACCCAACCCTCTATATATATATATATATATATATATATATATATATATATATATATATATATATATATATATATATATATATATATATTATTGTAGGTTGGATCAAACCCAACATAAATTATACATTATCGTCAAGGATGCGATATTGTTCGAATCTTACTTAACTCATTATTTCAGTTAATCCAGAACTTAATATAAAGGGTATTGTATCAACATTATTTTTAAAAGAGTAAATAATTCTAGCTACACGAAATGATAATATAAATATAATAAATAATATGATATTAAATTATTATCTAGAAAAAATAATCGAGTCCTGATGCAGACGAGACCTACTACGTGCAGATTTTCACAGCTGATCGTGTATTTTCATTCCCTGCGAAGATCCCGGAAGCCGATCGTCAATCCGTCTGCATCAGTGGAAAGCTCGTTCGAGGATCTAGGACTTTGGTTTTTATTTTCTGTCGATCTGACTAACGGATCTTGAGTTATTTATCTTTTTATTTCTGGTTTGGGTAGGTGCGAGCCATGTTCGCATCCGGTTCGAGCCATAGATATCGAACTGACTCGTTTCTATGTTAGGTTTTTAGCCGTAGGATCTTAGGTCGATTAAATCTCAATGGATGAGATTCAAAGGAGCCCTAAAACCCCTAACCGAATACCCTCACCCGGTCGGCCCCCCCTTTCCCGCGGCAATACCCGCGCGGGTATGCCTTGGGAAGCATGCCCGCGTCCTCTCTCTCCTCCCGTGCGGACTCTCTCTCTCTTTCTTTCCTTTTGTGTTTTTTGTGTCTCATCCTCTATAAATCCTAAAAGCCCTAATTGAGAAGGGGACGATGAAATTGAATTGAAACCCTAGAACGAAGAAGCGTGTTCGCTTGTTCGAAGTATCTTCCGAAGAATCATCTTTGCATCTAGTCTTCTTCTTCCTCCCGCAAGCTTCTACCTCGTCACCACGCCTTCGTCTACGACTTCGCGGAAGATCGACGCGGAGATCCTTCATCTTCAAAGATCAACTCATCTCGGCTTCTTCAACCTTTGTTCTGGACCACGCCTCCTCTTTCGCCCCTTCATCTGCAACAACGGAGTTCCTGTCAGCGGCCTGCATTGACCAAAGCACGGTTTGAATCGTCCCTCAGTATTTTCATGTGATAAATCTTCCCTTTCGAATCGGCCTATTGCTGAATTTCCATTAGGGTTTCCAAAATCATTGGCTTCTGAAGAATCTCATCCATAAGGTTTATTATCGTTTAGATCTAAGTTTATCTTTGAGACTTTGGCTTGTATTTGAGATTGTGTTAGTTATTATTGCTAGAATTGGTTTATTAGAATCTGAAATTAATCTTCATAATGTCAGTTTTATTACTTTGTTAAATTAAATATGTTTGGGCATGATTGAATGATAAATAGGGTTCTTGGGCTTTGCTGAAATTTGATTAAAGACATGCTGAAATCTGTATTTAAATGTTTTAAATTCAGCACTTGGGTTTTCTTTTAGCATTCGCATCCCATCAAGTCCTTTGCAGTAGTTCAAGTCATTGAAGAAGAGTCATAATTTTCAACTAATACATATCCAATTAAGTTTTTAAACTCATTGGATCCTTTAGGATTATCACCATTTAAGTTCAAACTAAAAGTAGGATCCCTGATAATGCTACTTAGAAATCTTACACCGAAAGATGAACTACGTAATGAGACACAACTAATGGTTGTTCATTGTGGAAGTATGATTATTGAAACATAAATTTTAACTGGGATAAAGTTGATAATATGGTATTTATTCCAAGAATAAGTCTAACATTAACAACTGCTGGCCTACCATTCCAAATGTCACAACGTCAATTTTTCGTATGCCTACCATATGTAATGATAATTAATAAGTCACCAGGTTAATCAGTTAAGTACATCGGGATAGACTTACGGATATCAATTTTCAGGTATGGCCAATTATACATTATACGATTCAGATGCACTTCAATATATAGAATTAATATCCTCTTATCATTCGATAGTTCAACAACAACAATAAATATTATTTACCCTGAAGTTCTATTGACATGAGTGTCGCATAACTATATTTTAGATAATTCTTACCCTGAAATGATATTATTTTTTAAATAAATTTATTTTTAAATTAATTATTAAGTAGTTTATCTTACATATGTAACTTATCTCGTTATAGGCACGAGCTGTTTGTCTGTGGTAGTGGAGGTTGGCTGGATGCAATGACACAGTATTGTTGTTGTGGTTGTGTAACGCATTTGTAAGCCCCTTCACATAGAATAATTATTATTTTTATATACTTTTGTTACCGTCGATGCTGACATAAAAGATTTTTTTTTTAAAACAGATATTGCATATCTAAGACATGTAAGAGAGATGTTTCATTGTGTGACGAATGTACTGCCACAACAATTGTTTGATCACTTTTGAATTTTTTTTCTCTGGCCTCACTATAAGATGTATCCATTTTGTCATTACCATGAATAAAACATGTTTTGTTTTGAAATATTATTCTACTTTATGTTATACTACTATCAAATCAAATAAATTATATTTTGATAATTTATAGGTCTTAGATATGATGGAATTCAGTGTATATTAATGCATTGTACATCAAACTACTAGAAGTTGTATGGAGACTATTTGAGAATCCATTATATCAAGAGAAACCAAATATTATACGATTATCAATTCATTTGCTGAGAATGTATCATGTCACTTTTCAGATAACTAAAGAAATTGATATTATTTCTAGAGTGATCAATCAAAATTCAACTCTAATAGCTTTTCTTTATTGTTGTACTGAACACCATAGTGCATGTGAGTTTAGTTATCAAAAATTCCAACAATATTTGTTTGGAGTAAGATAAATAAAAAATGGATACCAAGATGATAAAGTTTTGCTATTGGCAGAATATATTTAGCAAGTACAAATAAAGATGTGCAGTTCTATATACACTTAATATTAACTTTTATTAAGATCCGCAGTCATTTGAATGCCTGCGTAAGTGAATGGTGTTGTTTCTGAGACATTTAAATCAGTATGCATCGCTCAATGGTTGCTAGAAGATATACCGAGTGAATATAATATTTAGACAAGTCGTCTATTATGAAAATCAAATTTTAATTATAAAGATTATTCAGTATTATACTTTTGGAATGCTCTCCAGTAGGACCAGATTCATTATGGAACATGAATGATATATAGATTCTACATTTGATTCATAACATGTATCTAAATATAGCAGAGCCTAATAATATTGATTTCGCCAAGTTTTTGATGGAGATACATAATTAGATATTAAAATTTTATTTCAAAGCTACTTTTATAATAAAATATTATGTAACTATATATATAATTATTATAGGTTGGATCAAACCTAAGAGATAGTATACAATTATCGTCAATGATGTGATATTATTCGAATCTTGATCAACTTATTATTTCAATTTATCCAGAATTGAATATGAATTGTACAATATTATCATCATTTTTAAAATAGTAAATAATTTTAGGTGTATAAAATAATAATATAAATGTAATAAATGATGTAACGTTAAATCATTATCCAAGTGAAACAATTGAGTACTTTGCAACAGATAAAGTTATTGAAGAAGAGTCACAATGTCCAACTAATACATATCCGACTGAGTTTTTAAACTCATTGGATCCTTCAGGATTACTATCATTTAAGCTCAAACTAAAAGTGGGATCCCCACTAATGCTGCTAGAAATCTTGCACTAAAAGATAGACTATGCAATAAGCCATGAGTAATGGTTGTTCGTTGTGGAAGTAAGATTATTGAAGTATAAATTTTAATTGAGGATAAAATTAGTAATATGGTATTTATTCCAATGATAAGTCTAACATCATCAACTACTGGCCTACCATTTTAAATGTCACGACGTTAATTTTCCGTATGGATAGCATATGCAATGACAATTAGTAAGTCACAAAATCAATCAATTAAGTACGTCGAGATAGACTTACGGATACTAGTTTTTAGTCATGGCTAATTATACGTTGCACTATTCATATATATTTTAGCAAATAGAATTGGTATCATCTTGTCATCCGATAGTTCGACCACAATAACAAATAGTATTTACCTTGAAGTTCTACTGACCTGCGTGTCATATAACTATATTTTGGATAATTCTTACCATGAAATGATATTATGTTACAAGTAAATTTGTTTTTAATTAATTATTAAGTAGTTTATCTTACATATGTAACTATCTTCGTTATAGGTGTGAGTCTATTTTGTCTGTGGTAATGGAGGTTGCCAGGATACAATGACATAATGTTGTTATTGTTGTTGTGTAGCGGATTTTGAAACCCCCTTCGCATAGAATAATTATTTCTTATATACTTTTGTCATCATCGTTGCTGATATAATAGGTTTTTTTTGCTAAACAGCTATTACATATCTAAGACATACAAAGCCACAAGTTAGCCCCACATCGCCTGGAGAGAAGGAGATCATGAGCTACTTATATAATTTTTCCTCCCAAACATAGAAGACGTGTTTTAAAACCGTGCGTCGCTACGGATTTTGTAAGAACTCCGTAGTTAAGCATGCTCGAAAGAGAGTAGTACTAGGATGGGTGATCTCCCTGGGAAGTTCTCGTGCGGGCACAGAAAAAACGGACAAAATCTTATGTGTTTGGGGCGGATGTTACACCAAAACTATACTACTGAATAATCTTTGCAATTGAAATCCATTTTTCATAATAGATACCTCTTCTAAACATTTTATTCACTCGACATCATAAATAACACATTCACTGTACACAGACATTCAAATGACTGTAGGCCTTTACCGAAGTTAACAGCAAGCATAGATAGAACCGCTTGCTTTCATTTCGACTTGCAAAATATATTCTACCAATGGCAAAACCATATCGCATTGGTATCCATTTTTTACTTATCTTACTCCAAACAAAATATTGTTAGAATTCTTGATAAATAAACTTTCGTACACTATGATGTTCAGCACAATAATCAAATAAAGCTGTTAGAGTTGAATTTTGATTGGCCGCTCTAAAAATAATATCATTAATTTCTTCGGTTGTCTTAAAAGTGACATGATACATTTCTGGTAAATGAATTGCTAGTACAATGTTTGGTTTATCTTTATATAATGGATTCTCAAGTAGTCTCTATATAGCTCCTCGATGCTCGATGTATCGTCCATTAATATACTGCTGAATTTTATCAACTCTAAGAACCATAAGTTATAAAAATATAATTTATTTGATTTGATGGTGGTATAACATAAAGTAGAATAATATTTTAAAACAAAATATGTCTTATTTATGCTAACGCCAAAATAGCTACATCTCATGGTGAAGTCAAAGAAAAATGAAATTCGAAAGTGGTCAAGTAATTGCTGTGATGGTACATTCGTCGCATAATAAAACATCTCTCTCATATCTCACCTCACCTCATCTCATCCATCTTGGCATCCCAGCCTCAGAAGTCTTGGCTCTTGGTCGTCACAAGCCACCCACCTTAGGGCTACATGTTCTCGTGTAGGGTTAAACTCCCCTATCCTGAGGAGAATCAGTTCTGATACCATTTTGTAACATCCACCCCAAACACATAATATATTATCCGCTTTACCCGTGTCTGCACGAGAACTTCCCAGAGTGGTCACCTATCCTAGTACTACTCTCGCCCGAGCACGCTTAATTACGGAGTTATGAAATACGTAGCGGCGCAAAGTTTTAAAACGCGTCTTCTATATTTGGGGGGGGAAATTATATACGAGGACGTGTAGCCCTGAGGGGGGTGGATTGTGACGACCAAGATCCAATAGCCAAGAGCCAAGACTCCTGAGGCTGGGATACCAAGATGGATGAGGTGAAGTGAGGTGAGGTGTACAAGGTCACGAGTTAGCCCCACATCGCCTGGGGAGAAGGAGATCCTGAGCTACTTATATAATTTTTCCTCCCAAATATAGAAGACGCGTTTTAAAATCATGTGCCGCTACGGATTTCGTACGAACTCCGTAGTTAAATGTGCTCGGGCGAGAGTAGTAATTGGATGGGTGACCTCCTTGGGAAGTTCTCGTGTGGGCACAAGCAAAGCGGACAATATCTTGTGTGTTTGGGATGAATGTTACAAAATAGTATCATAGTTGGTTCTCCTTGGGATGGGGGGGTCTAACCCTATACGGGAATGTATAGCCTTAAGTGGGGTGGATTATGACGACCAAGATCCAATAGGCCAAGAATCAAGACTCCTAAGGCTGGGATGCCAAGATAAATGCGGTGAGGTGAGGTGAGGTGAGGTGTACAAGGCCATGAATTAGCCCTATATCGCCCGAAGAGAATGAGATCATGAGCTACTTATATAATTTTTCCTTCCAAACATAGAAGACGCGTTTTAAAACCGTGTGCCGCTACAGATTTCGTAAGAACTCCGTAGTTAAGCCTGCTTAGGCGAGAATAGTACTAGGATGGGTGACCACCCTGGGAAGTTCTCGTGTGAGCACAGGCAAAATCGATAATATCTTGTATGTTTGGGACGGATGTTACATTTGGAATGCTTTCCAACAGCATCAGATTCATTATGGAACAGATTTGTACTAATATACGTGATGATCTCGAACATCAACTCCAAATAATATTTTTTCCTTTTAATCCTAAATAATGATCAAGTGATAAATTATGGTTTATATCTGGTGAACGAATTATTTTAAGAATCAAGTAAAACCTTATCAGATTTTCAATTCATGCCTTTACCGATAGAAAATTATAGTAGGGTAGTTGATAACAGGCTCATCTGGGAGCAAAAATAACTTATATATGACGAGTTTCAGGAAAAAAACAAATGTTAATCGAATGCGTCTTAACGATGAATAGTTCTGTGTTTATACGTTAGTGACCAATTCAGTATTTAATGATAAGGAAAGAATTTTTTCTTGAATGGAGTAGCTAATACTGATAAGACATTCGTATACAATACAATAATAAATACTTGTCATGTCCTTGGTCATATTGCACTTATGGGTGCTTTATCCGGTATTGTCTTTGTTGCTGTATGGATGATGAACTATTTATTCAATATTTTGCATACCACTAGACATACTAGAAATATCATTATGTGTATTCATTAAGCAGTCGATACACGAAGGTCTATTCAAAGAAACAAAACTGATAATATGGATGAAATTACCATATAGCATAAATATTATATTGAAACGGTAGATTGAATACTTAGAGATATTAATAATAATTATAAATGATTTGATGGAATAAAGTCATTTTTTACGGTTATTTTTTATAAATACAATCAGTGGTATATAAAGGAGTTAGTGAGCAAATTATTGGTTCATTTATCCAAAGATCAACGATCTTGAATGATATACAGGTTCTACATTTGGTGCATAATATGCATCTGAATATGGTGGAGCTCGATAATATTGATTTCACCAAGTTCTTGATGAAGGTACATAATTAAATATTATTTTTAAAAAAACTATTTTTATAATAAAATATTATATAACTATATATATATATATATATAATTATTGTAGGTTAGATCAAACCCAACATAAATTATACAATTACCATCAAGGATGCAATATTGTTCGAATTTTAATTAGCTTATTATTTCAGTTTATCCATAACTGAATATGGAGGGTAGAGTATTAGCATTATTTTTAAAAGGGGAAACAATTCTAGCTGTACAAAATGATAATGTAAATGCAATAAATGATGTAGTATTAAATTATTATCCAGGTGAAATAATCGAGTACTTTGCAGCAGATCAAGTTATTGAAGTAAAGTCACAATGTCCAAGTAATGCATATCCGACTGACTTTTTAAACTCATTTAATCATTCAGAATTATCATCATTTAAGCTCAAACTAACAGTGAGATCCTCGTTAATACTGATTAGAAATCTTGTACCGAAAAATAGACTATGCAATAGGACGCGACTAATGATTGTTCGTTGTGGAAGTAGGATTATTGAAGCATAAATTAACTGAGGATAAAATTGATAATATGATATTTATTCCAAGAATAAGTCTAATACCATCAACTACTGGCCTATCATCTAAATGTCATGATGTCAATTTTTCGTTCGACTAGTATATGCAATGACAAGTAATAATTTACAAAATCAATCAGTTAAGTACGTCGGAATAGACTTATGAATATCGGTTTTCAGTCATGACTAATTATACTTTATACTATCCAGATGCATTTTAGCAAATAGAATTAGTATCCTCTTGTCATCCAATAATTTGACCACAACAACAAATATTGTTCATCCTGAGTTCTATTGACCTAAGTATCACCTACCAATATTTTAAATAATTCTTACCCTGAAATAATGTTTCTTATAGGTTAATTTAATTTTTAATTAATTATTGAGTAGTTTATCTTACATATGTAACTCATCCTCATCAAAGGCACGAGTATGTTTTATATGTGGTAGTCGAGGTTGGCAGGATGCGATTATACAATGTTGTTCTTGTGATTGTGCAGCATATTTGTAAGCCCCCCTTTATATAGAATAATTATATTCTTATATACTTTTGTCACCGTCGATGCTGACATAATAGTTTTTTTTGTTAAACTGTTATTGTTTGTCTGAGACATGTGACAAAGATATTTCATTGTGCGACGAATGTACCACTGCAGCAATTGTCTGATCACTGTTGATTACTTTTAATTTTTGTTATCTTACTTCACCATGAGATATAGTTCTTTTAGCATTATCATGAATAAGACATGTTTTGAAATGACCAAGATCCAATAGTCCAATAGCCAAGAGCCAAGACTCCTGAGGCTGTGATACCAATATAGATGAGGTGAGGTAAGGTATACAAGGCCATGAGTTAGCTCTACATCGCTTGGAAAGAAGGAGATCTTGAGCTACTTAATTATATAATTTTTCCTCCTAAACATAAAAGACGTGTTTTAAAACCGTGTGAGCTACTATGGATTTTGTAAGAACTCCGTAGTTAAGCGTGTTTGGGCGAGAGCAGTACTAGGATGGGTGACCTCCCTGGGAAGTTCTCGTGCGGGCACAGGCAAAGCGGATAAAATCTTGTGTGTTTGAGGCGGATATTACAAAATGGTATCAAGATGAGGTGAGGTGAGGTAAGGTAAGGTGTACAAGGCCACGAGTTAGCCCCACATCGTCTGGAGAGGAGATCCTGAGCTACTTATATAATTTTCCTTCCCAAACATAGAAGACGCGTTTTAAAACCGTGTACCGCTACGGATTTCATTAGAACTCCGTAGTTAAGCGTACTCGGGCGAGAGTAGTACTAGGATGGGTGACCATCCTGGAAAGTCCTTGTGCGAGCACGGACAAAGTAGACAATATCTTGTGTGTTTGGGGCGGATGTTACAATATAAGTAGCTCAGGATCTCCTTCTCTCTAGGCGATGTGAGGCTAACTCGTGGCCTTGTATACCTCACCTCACCTTATCTATCTTGGCATCACAGCCTCAGGAGTCTTGGCTCTTGGCCTATTGGATCTTGGTCATCATAATCCACCCCCCATAGGGCTACACGTTCTCGTATAGGGTTAGACCCCCCCATTGCGAGGAGAACCGGCTCTGATACCATTTTGTAACATCCGCCCCAAACACACAAGATATTGTCCGCTTTACCCGTGCTCGCACAATGATTTCCCAGTGTGGTCACCCATCCTAGTCTACTCTTGCCCGAGCACGCTTAACTATGGAATTCTTACAAAATCCGTAGCGGCACACGGTTTTAAAACGCGTCTTCTATGTTTGGAAAGGAAAATTATATAAGTAGCTCAGGATCTCCTTCTCTTCAGGCGATGTGGGGCTAACTCGTGGCCTTGTACACCTCACCTCATCTATCTTAGCATCACAACCTCATGAGTCTTGGCTCTTGGCCTATTGGATCTTGGTCATCACATATATAATTTTTCCTCCCAAACATAAAAGACGCGTTTTAAAATCGTGCACCGCTACGGATTTCGTAAGAACTTCGTAGTTAAGCGTGCTCGGGCGAGAGCAGTACTAGGATGGGTGACCTTCCTAGAAAGTCATAGTGCGGGCACATGCAAAGCGGACAAAATCTTATGTGTTTGGGATGGATGTTATATGTTTTATTTTAAAATATTATTCTACTTTATGTTATACCACTATCAAATCAAATAAATTATGTTTTCATAATTTTTATGTCCTTAGTTCAAAGTATTTCATATTCTGGATAATTTGATTTATAACTCCAGTATGCAGTCTTGAGATATATACGTATATTATATTCCTAAAAATCAAGCTGCTATGTGGAGAGCGTGGCCTATCATTTCATGCCTATGCTACACCTCTGGGAGGACACTACGGGTCAGTAGCGATATCAACGGCGTTGCGTGGTCTATGTGGATGGTCATATTTAGATTCTCTCGATACATATTAAGAATATTAAACCATCTGGAGATTGAGAGTATGTAAATTAATACAATTGTTTATTATTGAATTATTTATCAGTACAAATATCGTATACTTATAGTAAATTTTATAAGGAGGAGGGTCATGATAACCCGATGACATGCTCTAAAGAGAATATTGTTGTGTGCTACAGAGAGGTGGCAGCAACGAGAGGCTATAAAGACTGCACGATTACTGTTTATAGAGGCGACTGGACTGTACGCTGAGGAGAGCCGAAGACGACGATAGGTTGTCGAGGTTGCACGTAGACACCGTTGATACACCTTGAGTTATAGGAGGTCCAATACCAATATTGATATTTTTTTTGAGGTCTTTGAATAATTGAAAAATCTTTTAGGCTAAATTGAGATTGCACACAGACATTATCTTTGTTCTAGATGAAACTAAAGACGGTGGATTCTTATGTGATAATTGTAAATCTGTAATATTACAGTAATTGAGATGATATAATTGGTACTAGACCTGATATCTTCTTTTTGGGCATATTTTGGAAGGTTTCCAAGCTTTAATTTTGTATGGTAGTCATATGGTGGAATTGCTTCGGTTTTATTTTTAAAATATGATAAATAACTTGGGTCATAACTAATGCATGCATACATTGAAGAGTTTCTGGATCTTTCCATAATTAAATGTGTTATCTATAATGTGTATTTACCAGAGAGGGTTGAAACATTGTTATGAAATGCATGATCTACCATGGTAAAGTGTGTATGCTAGAACATAAAGCCATCAAAACATAAGTTATACTTCTTTCTTAAACTCTATTTGATTAATGAAGGTATACGGACACCCTATGTTGTAGATCTATTTCATTTGTTTCTTTGATTGGATCACTTGATTTAAAATCTTTTTTTCGCTAAACTTTATTGTAAATGCGTGCTTCCTTTGTCTTTCTTGACTTTGTTGGTTTTCTATATGTAATGGAACAATAGAGTGTAGATCGATTGGAAGCATATGGTTCATTTGTAGCTTTTAGTGCATACATTTCGTTTGAATTTAGGAGGGTGCGGTCGCCATCGAATTTTGTTTGAATTTAGGAGGGTGCGGTCGCCATCGAATTTCATTTGAATTTCTTTTATGTTGTCATCCTCGAAATATTATAACTTCTCTCGAAATATTATCACCACTTTTAAATCGTTATTGCCACCCTGAAAATATTGTCTTCTTCCTCAAAATTTTGTCACACTCTCGAAAGTTTTTTGCCGTTCTCGAAATCTTTTCAGTGCCCTTGCCAAATGTGGGCTCCCCCGCTAAATATGGACGCCTTTACAGAATATGGGTGCCTTCACCAAATGTGTGTGCCGATATGATCATCTTCACATTTCTTTTATATTGTCATCCTCGAAATATTGTCACCTCCCTCGAAATATTATCATTGCTTTTGAATTATTATTGGCACCCTTGAAATATTGTCATATTTTTAGAAATATTGTTCTCACCCTCGAAATCTTTTGCGTGCCGATAGGCATGAGCATTATTAGCACATATATAGAGAGAGAGACAGGGAGAGGGCTGTTACGTTGAGCTATAAGCTACGGGTGGAGAAAATGAGCTACCCTCATTTTGATCCCCTAAGGAGTTTTGGAATTTGATGAAATTTGGTGAGGGTGTTATCTAGGATAAGATGATCATCCTCACCAATTTTTATCAAATTCCAAAACTTCTAGGGTCATCAAATGGTAGAAGCATTATCTACCGTCCGCAGTCATTGTTAACTTTGCTTCTACCATTTGATGACCCTAGAAGTTTTAGAATTTGATGAAAATTGGTGAGGATGATCATCTTATCCTAGATAACACCCTCACCAAATTTCATCAAATTCCAAAACTCCTAGGGGGATCAAAATGAGGGCAGCTCATTTTCTCCACCCGTAGCTTACAGCTCACTGTAACATTCCTATATATATATATATATATATATATATATATATATATATATATATATATATATATATATAAAGAGAGAGAGAGAGAGAGAATACGGGGTATGAGCTGACAGCCCATTTGGGCATTTGGGCTGTCAGCTCACAGCCCTCCGATCATCATCATGAGCCGTCCGTTTGAAATAAAAAAAAAAACCAAATCAAACACCCAACCCCACTCTCTCCTTCTCCCTCTCTCTCGTGAGCCCGTCCGACCCCTGCCCCATGCGCCTCCGGCCGGATCCGGTGCCCCCGACCCCCTCCGGCCCCGGTCCCCTCCGACCCCCTCCGGCCTCGGTCCCCTCCGGACCCCGACCCCCTCCGGCCTCGGTCCCCTCCGGCCCCCGACCCCCTCCGACCCCGGTCCGACGGTGGCAGATCCGGCTGTAATCCTCAACCCGCCACCGCCGTCAGCCTCTCCTCGTCCCCCGACCTCCCGACCCCTGCTCCCGTCGCTCGCCGTCCCTCCTCCGACGCCGGCGGCCCTCAAACCCGCCCCCTCCGGCTCTGTCGGTGCCTCCGACCCCCCCCCCCCCCCTCCTGCTCCGTCCACCGACCACCCCCCCCCCCCCCCCTCCTGCTCCCGTCGCTCGCCGTCCCTCCTCCGGCGCCGGCGGTCTTCAAACCCGCCGGCCAGCATCGGGGTTGATGTCGGGGTGTGATGGGCAATCGGACGGCTGCGCCCCGCGCCGCCTGCGCCTGCGTCCCGAGGCGGCATCGGGGATGATGCCCGGGGAGGGGGAGCGCGGCCGGCCGTTGATGTCGGGGTCGCCGTCGGGGAGGGCTGTAGGCCTGTGCTCGTGGGCTGCAACTCGCGATCGAGAGGGAGAGACACACAGAACACACAATTTTTTTTTTTTAATGGAGGGCTGTGATGGGCAATCGGACGGCTGTGTGCTGACAGCCCATTTCAGCAAATGGGCTGTCAGCTCATACCCCGTTTTCTCTCTCTCTCTCTCTCTCTCTCTCTATATATATATATATATATATATATATATATATATATATATATATATATATATATATATATATACAGAGAGAGAGAGAAATGCTTGGTTGCGCTGTGCGCTGCGAGAGAAAGTGCGCAGTGCGCTGAGAGCTGTCCGATCAGACTTCATCCAACGGCTACAAACCTGTCAGTCCCAAAGACTTTTGGTCACCCTCAGTCTCGTCATTTCAGTCGCCCCTCAGTCCCGAAGACTGAGATCTCCACGTTCCCCCCCTCCGACCGGCGACTCTCGAATCCCCCGCGTGATCCACGCCACCCGTTACCCCGGCCAGCGACTCTCGACTCCCCCGCGTGATCCACTTCACCCTTTCCCCCGGCCGGTGACTCTCGACTCCCCCGCGCGATCCAGATCTGTGGGTCTCCCCCGTTCCCCCGGTCGGACCCCGGCGACCTCGACTCTACCCCGCGGCCACCCCAGTCCCGAAGACTCTCGGCTTCCCCGTGCGGCCTCGACTCTCCGACGACCGGCGACCGGCGACCTCTACTCCCCCGCGCGGCCAGATCTGTGGGCCGCCCAGATCCGAAGAACAAATCATCTTCTCCTTCGAGCACAGCTGCAGCCGGATCAGGTGAAAGGTCGGGATCAAAAAAAAAAATCTGATAGTTCTGATTTCGTTTTTTGCAATTGCTGATAGCTCTTCTTTTTCTTCTTCGAGCACAACTCATAACTCTGGTGAGAGGTCAGGATCAAAAAAAAATAAAAAATCTGATTTCATGATGCTGCTGTCGAGTTTTAATTCCTAAGATCACCCTAGAATTTGATGACCCTAGAAATTTTCATGATGCTGCTGTCGAGAATTAGTTCCTTTCGGATGCTAAAACTCAACAGCAGCATTTTTTACATCTGATTTCATGATGCTGCTGTCGAGTTTTAGTTCCTTTCGGATGCTGCTGTCGTGTTTTAATTCCTCAACCCACTGGTTGCCTGTTGATGTTAACCTGTTGGAGGGTGAGGCATCTTCGGCATTTGGGACCTGGGTGGATCCTACAAGCCCCCCATTCGCTGAAACCAAAGGCATGGGCTCTGAAAGTGACTGGAATGCAGCAGGGTCTTGTGTTTTTTTATTTTTCTGGAGAGAGAATGGAATCACATTTATCCCTTTCATTTTGAATTGAAATTCAAGGAATTGGAATTCCAAACCAGGGGCGACACCGCATGACGAATCTCGCGGAGTATGCTTGTTGAAAATCTGATTTCGTTTTCGTTTTTGGAAATAGAATCTGATAGATCTGATAGTTCTGATGAGAAGCAATTTTTATTTATCTAACGATAATTCTAATTTTTTATCTAACGATAATTCTAATTTTATTTATCTAACAGTATGAACTCTTGCTGTTATTTTGTAGATTTTTGATCAAAAGATTCAAATTACAATGTTAGATGATGAAGGCACATCTAGGAATATTGAAGAAGTGGAACAGAATGATATGTGGATCCCACAAGTTACTTAAGATTTTAAACCTAAAGTTGGGATGCAATTTGAATCAGTAGATGAAGGTATGGCTTTTTACATCAAATATGCTAAAGAAGGAGGGTTTGGTATTCGAAAGTCGTCTACAGGTTACAACTCTAATACGAAAGACTTACACTATAAAAAGATTGTCTGCGCAAAGCAAGGGAAACCGTCTCTAAAGATTAATCAATTAGAGTCTATTGTTAAACGAAGAAAAAGTATTGTACGAGAAGGTTGTGAAGCAATGTTACGAATTACAAGAAATAAGGAGGATAAATGGGTAATCACAAAATTTGAAGAAGGTCATAACCATCCACTTGCATCACCACATAAGGTCCATTTATTTCCATCTCATCGACAAGTTACTCCTACGAAAAAAAGATTTTTTAAAGAAGCAAAAGCGGCAAATATCAGCACCTCAAAAGCTGTGGCGTTGTTTGGTATTCAAGCAGGAGGGTATGAAAACATTGGCTGCACAGATAAAGATATTCGAAATTTAGATTGGAAGGAAAAACAGGAAGAAAAGGAGTACGATGTGCAGAACCTGATAGATCATTTTTCAATTGAAAAAGAAGACAATCCGAGTTTTTTTTATGCATATGAAAAAGATAATGAAAACCGATTAACATATTGTTTTTGGGCTGATGGGAGGGCACGAAAAGCGTATCATTATTTTGGAGACGTCGTTGTATTTGATACAACCTATGAGACAAACCAATACTCCATGATATTCGCACCATTCACTGGGATTAACCATAATGGGCAATCAACAATCTCTGGTGCGGGTTTTCTAAAAGATGAAAAGACTGAGTCATTTAAATGGATATTTCAAAAGTTTTTAGAAGCTATGTCTAGCAAAGAGCCAAAAGTTATTATCACTGATCAGGATCCAGCTATGGGAGCCGCTATTAAGTCAATTCTTCCATGATCCCGCCATAAGTTATGCATGTGGCATATCATGAACAAAGTGACAGAAAAACTAGGTGCAATTGCATATAATGCTAATTTCATGCAGCCTTTCAAAAACTGTATTTGGGGCACTTAAACAGCTGATGAGTTCGAAAAAGGATGGTCAAAGGTGATTACAGAAAACCAACTTGAAGGTAATAAGTGGTTGACATCTCTATATGACATTCGTTCCAAATGGATACCAGCATATTCGAAAGATATATTTACAGCAGGGTGCATGACTACACAACGCAGTGAAAGTATGAATTCTTTTTTCTCCAACTATGTTAGAAAAAAGAATACTTTGGTTGAATTTTACATTAATTTTCAAATGACAGTTAAGAGATTAAGGCACCGTGAATTGCAAGCTAATCATAGTTCGATTAATAGCTACTCACAAATGAAAACATGTTTCTCAATGGAAAAACAAATGAGAAAGATATACACACGGGATATGTTCAATGCTTTTCAAACTCAATTGGTAGAGAGCATGTACTATGGGGCTAATCCAACGATGCTTGATGAACGTTCCATCACTTATGTTGTGAAAAAAGAGAACTCAAGATCAAGGGAGGTATTGTATATAAAAAAAAATTGAGGCAATGTGCAGTTGCAAAATGTTTGAAACTGAAGGGGTTGCTTGCAGACATATATTATTAGTTCTAAGATCACATTTTTTGACTTCCTTGCCAGATAAGTATATATTGAACAGATGGAAAATAACGGCACTTGCTGATTCTGTATTCGATGTTGACGGTATTGAACTTGATGGAGATTACAATATCATATCACAGACATCTACAACTGATTGGTCCACTATCCTATCCAAATGTATAAGTAAAGCAAAAACATCACCTGAAATTGGTAAACTTTTTCATGAAGCATTACTTAATGCCTATGAAGGGATGGAAAAGATGTCACTAACTATGGATGGTGAAACAAGTCAAAGCGTCGCACCCAACTCAATTCCATCACAATTATCGGTTCGGCCACCTGATATTTCAAAAACTAAAGGCAGTGAAAAGCGAATGAAGGGAGGAAAGGAGATTTCAATGGAACAAAGTAAATTGAAGGATCGTCAATGCCGTGGTTGTGGAAAACGAGGAGTGGATCATGACAAACGTAATTGTCCTATGTTAAAACAAGGGTATGAGAACTTTAATCATTAGCCAATGTATAAAATCTGAATGTTAACATTGGATCCAATGCCAAGCCAATGTATAAAATCTGAATGTTAACATTGGATCCAATGCCAAGCAGATTGCAAGTGGGAGAAAGCAGCTTTGGCAAGTTTCCCAGCCTCCAAAGCACACTACAACAGTCCAAGGTCAAGCAAGAAAACATACACATCCATAGATTTTATATGGGAGTTCAGATCCAATGCCAAGCCAATGTAAACCTGACCATGTTAATGTACATTGGATTTGAATGTTATACATTGGCATTGGGTCTGAATGTTATACATTACATCGACGCCTATATCCATGTTAATGTATATTGTAGGAAGCAAAAACAATGAATTTGATGGTCCATCACAGATTCACAATGGCATCTTGCGACTGCGCGATATTTCAGTAATCGTATTGATTTTTTGTATATCTTTCCTGTTTTATAATTTTTTGTAGATCTTTCTTTTCTCAGGAAATCCAGCTTCCGACGGAGGTAATTCCGTGAATTGCTCTTTTTTTTATCCTCTTGATTGCATGACTCAGTAATTATGTGGTTTGATGTCTCATGATTGTGCTTTACTCCAATACATTTTTATTCATTTGCACAAGTTATTCCATGTGGATCACAGATTCACAATTGTGATCTACCTCTTGCAGTATAGGCCTAATTGCTCCTCTCTTCCTTCTATTTGTTCACAGAGATAGGTCAGATTTTGGAAGCCCGAATCCATGCATGATCATTCCGGTGAGTGTCATTACTTAAACTGTAGTCGGATCCATTTGTCATTCTTCACGAAACCCATCGCCTTTACAGTCATCTATTGTTCTATTGATGTTTGGTAGTTGTAAGTTCCAACAAGGTTTTAAGATCCGCACATAGTTTTCTCGTGGGAATTCAGTTTCATGGTTTTCTCGTGATGGGCTTTAGTTTGTAACGGTAGCTTCCGTTGTTGTTATGGAGAACTTTTTGGCTATTATGGACAGCTCACTGGTGATGGACCATCAAGTTCATTGTTTTTGCTTCTTGGGTATTCCTTTTTCTTGTGGATTTACTATAGGAAGTTATATTTCTATGTGGAAATGATGAAGAGAGGTGTTTTGGAAAGAGATCACTATGAATAGCTTTTGGGGTCATTCTTTATATCAGTATGAAAGAAGATGTAAATTGAGACTGTGAGGCGCGTACAAACACACACACACAAAAAAAAAAAATCTTCCTTTTTGGCCTTGAAGATATTGGATCAATCCCTCTTGGAGGAAATATGCTAAGACCTACCTGAATCTGAAATCCACTCATCTTCTGAGTATGTTATGGACAATTTGTCGTGATGTGACCATACGTACACTTAACATCTCTCTTGTCCAGGAACGTGATTCATGGGAGTGACTCAGTCGAAAGTGCAAGGTAGGAGATTGACCTGTGGTTCCCTGACGGCATCGCAGCATGGGAGAGCAACCTCCACCCCTGGATCTACGAGTGAAGCTGCTGCTGATGCTTTTGCCCATCTTTTCTTGGATTACAGCCCTTTATATACTGTACTTCGTTATTGATGGATGGGATGAACTTAAATTTTGAGGACTAGTATGCTTGCTGCCTTGTTATTGTTATGTGGTTTGGGGGACTGTACACATTTTATAAACCTCTTGTGGGCTTCTTGTGGGCTTCCTTGTAGCTTATTACATGCCATCCAATAATCTGAATGCAGCAGATTATTGTGGGCTTCCTTGTTTCTTCTTATACACACTTTTTTCTCCTATGTAGAACTTGCCACACTTTGACATTTGAGACTTCTAATGCCAATATGGAATGTTTCTGTATTGAGATGGAGCAGTAAAATTGCTTCAGCCATTTGTTTCTTTGGGATTCTCTGCCAATGAAGTAAATTCTAATACGTAAGTTAGCTGCTCTTATATAAACTGAGAGTTGTAGTGGATGCGACATGAAATGCATTCTCTCTGCATTTTTTGGGCACCCAGATTCAATCTTCTGAGTTTGTAGCAGCCCATCAGCATCTATCCCTTTGATTGAGGTCCACAATCTTGGATATAAGATTGGGTAATTATATATACAACAAAAGCAACAAAAGGGTTTCTAATCTCTTTGGGCTAGATGGCTATCTACCAAATAATTAAAGAATATACAACATTGGAGTTGGACTTCACTTTGGTACACAGTAATAATTGATTTTTTAGGTGGAGAGATGCCAGAGAAAGTGATGAGCTTTTCTAGTCTAGGCTGGGGTCGTGGAAATAAGCCTGAGAAAGTGATGAGCTTTTTTAGACCCATGGGAGAAACTTCAGAAAGAGTTCCTCTCCTATTATTATCCTCAGTTCAATTTTTTTAAAAAAAACTTTAGTTGACATGAAATGCATTCAGAGTTAGTTGACATGAAATGCATTCAGGTTCAGATCGAGGGAGAACAAACCGGTTCGGGGGGTTCGGCTGGGTCGGTCCAGTTGTTTTAGATAAATATTAAGAAGTTTTCTAATGTCTTAAATTTACGTTTGATTCAGCTAATTAAGGTCTGATTCGATTGATGTAGGTCTTATTGAGACTATTTGGGCCTGATTTTGCCAAATCGAGTCTACCATTTTCAGACCCAATCGAGCCGATTTGGCTTAACCAGATCCCAATTTTGGATACTTCGGGGTTTGGGGAGCTATTTCAGTCCATCACAGCCAAAATACGAACATGTTTCTTCTTTGTGGTAATGATGTATTATATAGCAGGAGCAAAAAGGTACCCACCACAACCTCTTATAAGATAACAGGGGGAACCAAGCATGAAGTTGGATCATAGAGATGGGAAACTCCTGTCATTTATACTCATGAAAGACTCATTTACAAGATTTAACATTGAGAGCTAACATTAAGAAACTATAATTACTTGTTCACATGAACAACTCATATTACACGGCCAACAATAAAAATTAAAATAGCCAATATTATAAATACTAGTCCTACCAATAACTTAACAAAAAACTTGATTTGAACTAAATCAGCTTGACTGGCGGCAATGCTTGAGTATTGATTGCGGTTGTCATCCACCACTGAACTCATTGTGGATCCATCGGAGCTGTCAACCCACTGAAAATAATCGCATCCCTGTAATACCATAAAAATATAACAGATTTTAAATTTGACAATAATGGCTACCAAAATAATCAAAGCTTCATACATTAAAAAGCACATACTTACAATTTCTTTTGGACATTTATAAAACATGCGGCCCGGATTTTTTCCAGTCCTTGAAACTAAAATCAGCATCTCAATCCTTCCACATCTTGGACAAGTTTTTGTTATCATTCTAAGAATTTAAAGGATTCAAATATTAGAGATATCTAATTAAAAGAGGTTATAATATTCTCTATAAAACATGGATCATTCTCTATAAATATGGATCATTCTATCATAAAAACTATGAGATCCACATCTCTCTAAAGTATGGATCAATTTTTTCATAAAGAAATGAATTAACACATTCTATACAACTAGACATGTAATGCCCAATGCATAGAAACTTGATCAATGCAACACAACATTTTGATTGAAAGGGGCTGTGAGACAATGGGAAAAACAAACCCTTCAGAGCTATCAAAAATTGGACTGAAATCTTCATATCTGCAATTTGATTGAAAGGGGTTGTGTTCGACGAAGAAGGATTGGAAAAACGAAATCAGAATTATCAGATTTTTTTTTTTTGATCCCGACTCTCCCGACTCTCACCTGAGTTGTGCTGCAGCTGTGCTCGAAGAAGGAGATCAAGAAGATCGGAGGGATGCCGGTGAAGTCGCTGGGAAGGTCGACGGGGGAAACCAGATCTCCTGCTGATCGAGATGGCCTGCCAGTGAAGTCGCCGAGAAGGTCGACGGGGAAACCAGATCTCCAGCTGATCGAGATGTCCTGCCGGTGAAGTCGCCGAGAAGGTCGACGGGTGAAACCAGATCTCCTGCAAAACGAGATGTCCTGCCGGTGAAGTCGCCGGGAAGGTCGACGGGTGAAACCAGATCTCCTGCAAAACGAGATGTCCTGCCAGTGAAGTCGCCAGGAAGGTCGACGGGTGAAACCAGATCTCCTGCTAAACGAGATTTTTTTTTTTTTTGATCCCGACCTCTCACCTGATCTGGATCTGATGGCCGCAGGGTGGAGTGGAGGTCGCCGGAGGTCGCCGGGGGACTAGGCCGGCCGCGGGGTGGAGTGGAGGTCGTCGGGGGGCCGGCCGGGGGAACGGGGGAGACCCACAGATCGCCGGGGGGGCGGCCGGGGGAACGGGGGAGACCCACAGGTCGCTGGGGGGCCGGCCGGGGGAACGGGGGAGACCCACATATCTGGATCGCGCGGGGGGAGTCGAGAATCGCCGGCCGGGGGAACGGGTGGAGTGGATCACGCGGGGGATTCGAGAGTCGCCGGCCGGGGGGGGGAACGTGGAGATCTCAGTCTTCGGGACTGAGGGGCGACCGAAATGACGAGACTGAGGGTGACCGAAAGTCTTCGGGACTGACAGGTTTGTAGCCGTTGGATGAAGTCTGATCGGACGGCTCTCAGCGCACAGCGCACTTTCTCTCGCAGCGCACAGCACAACCAAGTATCTCTCTCTCTCTCTCTCTCTCTCTCTCTCTCTCTCTCTCTCTCTCTCTCTCTCTCTCTCTCTCTCTCTCTCTCTCTCTATATATATATATATATATATATATATATATATATATATATATATATATATATATATATATATAGAGAGAGAGAGAGAGAGAGAGAGAGAGAGGTGTGGCGGGGTGTGTTGGGTCGCCAGATGGTGTTTGTCTATTATTTGCCGAAGTATCAGTCGGTGGTGTTGCCTTGCCTGGTGTGGCAGTGGTGGCTTGTGCCAGCTTGTGGCACCTACTGAAGGTCCTTTGGTGACCTCCCCTTCAATCAAATCTAAAAAAAAAATTGTAAAAATTCATTGAAATATATTGCATTTTTGTTTAACTCATTGGAATTAGAACACTGCCATAAAGTAAGGTTTGGTTTGACTTAGTAGCCATAATCTCTTGTAAACAAGCGCTTAAAGTTAGGTTTTTGTTTGAGAAACCCATCAGCGCCGCATCTGAGGAGGGTCAAGGCCTGGACCCTAGCTTACCAGTTATTTTTTCGATGAATGCAGTATCTCAAGTATTTAGTACCACCACCAAGAGACTTTACCAACTGAGCTAACTAGCACCCTCAGATATTATGGATAGTGCTTCAGGTCCCTTTCTTTTTTTTATTCAATGAACGATAGATATAGTCGATCACCGTCAAATGTTGGAGCGATGTCAGCAGACAATATGGGATCATGACTCCTCACATATCAGCCCACAATATCGTGTAATAATGATTTCAGTTTTGATATTTTGACATACTTCTTTCCCACCCTGGCGTGGTATTCGATCACAACCGTCCCTTTGTGTTCCGGTTGGGGCTGAGTCAGATTCATTGATCAGACTAGGTGCAATAGATGGTTGTGATCAAATGACATTTTTCTTGAGATTTATGGCTACCCTTCACATTTGAGCTTGTCATCTCAAAAATCTTCTAGCTAAAGTTGTCGTGCCTAGGTCTAAAAAAAGGGTATCCTTGCTAGATACAGGACAAATCAAGTTGACCATTACCAAAGTATTATCGACCATTACCCCTGTCTTTAATTAAAAATAGTATTATAAGTCCAAGTTACTATGTGCCTTTTAGTTTCTGTTGAGCGGATAGCTCCACATCGATTAAAGGTGGGAGATCAGTATCTTTATATATCCGTTGTCCCCTCCCCTTCACAGTCGGTTTTGAGGGGACACGGAATTAGTGACTTGGTATCAAAGCAAGCCCCACTTCATCTTCTCTTGTGTGGCTCTGTCGCACTCTCTTCTCCCCGCTGACACCTGTCCCTGTGTTACCCATTACCCCCTCCCCCTCACAACCGAGATCAAATGTTTTCATGTGATTTATGAAGTCATTAAATAGCTAAAATTACCTCTATAGAATGAGGTGGCCAAATCATAGCCGTTCGTTGCACCCAAACCCAACCAATGAATTGCACTCGGGCCCGACCGTGGGTCAACAGATGGTTTAAAATTTATGAGGAGGAACTCACTTTGGCCCTTAGAGCAATAAAATACTCGTGTATTTGAGGTCGGATACACAGAGAGCAACAGTGACTCGTGGCAGGCACACCTTATGAGTCCTCACAATAGATCTATATAAGATGTGTTAGGGCTTCATCCACCGTCAGATTGTCGAAGCGGACTTTGAATGACGGGTTAGATCCGTAAATGAGGACTCGGGTTCGGTTTAGATAAGGTTGTTCTGGGCCTCTACCTGAACTGATTGGAAGTTTAGAGGCCGTTTATTTCGACGTATGTGGCCGCAGAAGTCATCGAAGTGCCAAAACTCGAGTACTTCGGGCGTTTGTTTCAGCGTAAGTGGTTGTAGAACTCGAAAGTGCGACTTCTGGTCAACCCTGAGAAGCCTGTTTTTTAGCTGCTCGACTTCAAAGCAATTTGGTTCGAAGTCACACTTATCCCTGTGGGCATCGAAATTAACCCACGGGTCGAACCCGATTTGTACACGAAAAATAGGCCCGCACTCAACGGCCTTCGGGTCGAACCCGACTCGCCCATGCAACTTGGGCCCGCACACAACGGCCCACATGCGGAAATCCGGCCCATACACAACGGCCCACATGCAACTTGGGCCCGCACACAACGGCCCGCATGCAAAATTGGGCCCGCACACAACGGCCCGCATGCAAAATTGGGCCCGCACACAAACGGCCCGCATATGCACTCGGCCCGTGTGCAAATTCGGCTCGCGCGCCGCAGCCCAACTCAAAGCAAGCGGGTCCCACCGGACCCGCTACCCGAACACAAAGAGGGGGGCCCACCGGCCCCCCTTCTAGAAAACCGTGCCCCCCTCCTCATGGGGAGGTGGGGCCGGCCATAAAGAAAAAGAAAACAAAAAGGAAAAAGAAAAAGAAAAGAAAGGAAAAAGAAATCAAAACCGCCTCGATGCGGGGGGAGGTGGCGTGGACGTCTACGTAGCCGTAGATCCGCGACGATCCCTCGATCCAACGGACAAGATGACGTTGTGTCGCCATCCGATCCAAAAGTGCAACAAGAATAACAACTCAATCTTTAAAAGATCGAGTCACATCTAGCCCATAACCACCCCAACTAAAAAGGAGGGGATCGGGTTTGTTTCCTTGAATAAAGGAACAGTATCTTGATGGTTATGGGGGGAGATATCGGATGAAACAAAAAAGATTTCAGCCATATCTCCCCCAACCGCCCCCCTTTGCCTATAAATAGAAGGGGTGGGGGAAGGCACAAAGGGTCCGAAAGCCGAAGACGAAAGAGCTCCGCAAGAGAAGCTCCAACGCTCGACGACCGAAGGCTTCACGAGACACGGCAAGCACGTCCTACGGGAATCCTTGGCCCTTCAAGTCCTCATCAACATGAAGACCTTGCACTCGAAGGTCAAAGCTTCGACTCCTCGCACGAAGAAGAAAGCGTGGAGAAGAAGACCCGGAGCCGTCATCACCCGATTGCTCCAACGATCTTCATCAGCTCCGAAGACGCCATAAGCAAAGGCCGGAGAAGAAGATCGAAGCCGACAACACCCGTCGTCTTCAACAAAGGCATCGACTCCTCGCACGAAGAAGAAAGCCGGGAGAAGAAAGCCTGAAGCCGGTGCTACCCCTGCCGTCTTCGTCAACAAAAGTCGACGCTACAACCGTCGTGCCGAAGCCGGTGCTACACCCGCCGTCTTCATCAACAAAAGCCGACGCTACAACCGTCGCACGAAGATCGGTGCTACCCCCGCCGAAAAGCCAATACCGACGCCACAACCGTCGAGGAAGCCGGAAGAATAAAGAAGCCTTGAAGAAGTAACGCCAATCGTTCGAGAAGAAGATCGAGTCAAAGCTAAAGCCAAAGCCGACTCAAGAAGCCAAAGCAAACGCACCGGTAAAGCCCGCGCTAAAGCAATGCACGTGCCAAAGCCAAGCAACTACGACGGTCACGAGCAAAGCACCGCACGTTCTAGCCGATACGACGCGAAGTCCGGAAGAACTAAAGCATCGCAAGTCTCTACCCGTCTACGTTCAAGCGCAAGCGTCAAAGCAAAGCAAACGCCAGAGCCACGCCAAAGCTACGCCAAAGCCGAAAGCTAAAGCCAAAGCCGAAGCCAAAAACACGATCGACGCCGCGAACCGACGATCAAGGACGCCAAGGTCTAGCAAGGATCGAGGAAGACACGAAGGTCGAGGAACGAAGCCCAAAACCTCCCTAGCCGAGAAAGCGCGAAGCACGGACGGGACAAAATCAACGGCGGAAACTCCTTAGCCTCTCAAAAACCCTCATCCTGTAAAGACCTCTGTCCTGGGCAACCCCTTCAAAGCTCTCGCACGAATACCACGTGGAGACGCGGATCAAATGGACCCTCTAGAGGATCTCTCCCACAATCTCCTGATCAAAGAAAATTTGTAATCTCGTGTGATCCGCAATAAAGACGACCCGAATCTTTTTCCCGCGCTCACAATCCCGTTCGGAAGTTTATTTTTTTGTGCCACATCATCCCCCCGACTTCCGATCAACCCTGAGAGGCTCATTTTTTTATTATAGTTATACGCTTCCATCAAAACAAAAGAAGTGGTGGCCGGAAATCCTACTTCCTTGCAAAACATTTTTGCCAAAACAAACAGTGCATGGAAGGAACATAGCTATAGTTTCTTGACTTACCATTTCCGTCAAAACAAACAGTAGAACTGAGACTTTTGGACGGAAGTCCCGATCAACATTTTCTACACTTTTACCACTTTCTACACTTCTTGATCCCACTTTCGAACAGCCAAACGACCCTTAGTTGAAGTTGAAGTTTTCTAACTCAGAACCCAACCCGATCTTCCAATAAATGAGCCTAAACCTACCCAAAACTTGGATCAGAATCAGAGGGGGTCAGGTTCTGCTTGCTCGATCGAGTTGCAATCCTAATCTTGACCATGTTGTGATTGCAAAAGATAACTATGTTGTAGTCTAGACAATACCTAAATCTGCCATTGGTCAATTTTTCTTAAGAATCACCACTTGATGATTAATGTATCATACTAAAAATCCTCTTCAACTTTCATACAAAATAATCTCTACAGATAGCTCAGTTCGAATAAGTACTAAGACATTTCCAACAGCTCTGTAGTGGCGGGCCTCCTGGTCTCTCGCCTAAGTGGCAAGCCTTCCAGCATGTGGGGGGCTATTAAAAATGGGGGCATTTTTTTGTTCTTGAGGCGAGTTTTGATCCTTGTTATATCTTCTACTAGGGCACTAGCTAACAGGTGATGTACTAACCACTTGGCCCCTTCAAACAAAAGCATGAGGTTTTTAGTCTAAAGCTCTTCTAACTAACTATGTATTTCGATAAACACTTCCTTGAGTTGCGTTTAGCCTTAAGTCCCTCCATAACTGTTTTTTAAATATCAATTTTATCCCTAAAGTATCAATTTGGTAATAGTGCATGTAAACTGATTGCTACAGTGAAACCACTATAGCTACAGTGAAATAATTGTAGCAATCGAATGGATACTCTGTTGCTCGAATTGATACTCTCAACCGAATTGCTAATATGATTCAGTGATTTCATTGTAGCATAGTCACAATTCGGTTGCGAGTGATTTCACTATAGCTACTGTCAAATCATTGTAGCAACTGAATTGATACCTCCAATGGAATTGTTAATATGCTACAATGATTTCACTGTAGCAGAGTAACAATTCGATTGTGAGTGATTTCATTGTAGCAATAGTGAAATCAGAAATGTAGCTACTGAATTGATACTCTATGCCCAAATTGATACTTGGTTGATAATGGAAGAGTATTTTTATCATTTGAAGGGGTTGAAAAAGTCAACAAGGAGTGCGTTGCTGTAAATCGTGTCTTTTCGAGTGGAACTGGAGCTCAAACAGGCATCTTAATGTCTAGACTGGAGCTAAAAGCCATCTCCTAAAAATGGGTTTTTACGAAGTCCTCCAAAATACATTCATGAAAAATAGGATTTTTTTTTCATATCGGCCCCTACAAACTAGTCTAATTGCATATCGACCCCTATAAAGTTGTGCATATTCAACCCTCCATTAGTATCCATCAACAAAAAGTGACTTAAACACATTAGCTTCAAGCTTGAGGTCCAAATTAATGACCCTTTTACCCATGGTTAAAGGGTGACTTGTTGCCTGTGTCGGCTTATTTCAGTTGTTTTCAGTGCGAGTTAACTCCACTCTGGCCTCATATTGTTGCTCGTCTAGCTCTCCACACTCGTCCGACAGCCCTCTACACTCATCTGGTATGTCCAGCAACCCTCCATGTTTACACCAAACAGTCAACCAGAAAATATTCTGAGGATATTCACTCTTCTAAAATGATAGCTAACATGAGGGGTGAATATGTACAATGTATATGTTTTGGAACCTCCATATGCAAATATAAGGTTTCTAGGGGTTAATACACAATTAGATTAGTTTGTAGGAGTCAATTTGCAAAAAACCTTAAAAATTAAGGTATGCATAAACATTTTATTTTAAGGAGAGAAAAAAAAAGGTGTGAGCAACATAGAAATTTGGGGGAGTTGGCAATAAACTTGGCCTATGTAGAAGATGGCACCAGTCCCAATAATAGTTTTGTTAGAGCTAAGACCCCGCCCGAAATGACATCTATACATTAAACTCTTGTTGACATGTTCAACCTTTATCACATGACTAAAGTACCCCTACCGGCCATTACCCCGAAGTATTAACTGTATTTATACTCCACTAGCCCCAATCGATACTCCGGCCATAGTTGCTAAAGTGATCTCATTGTAGCAACAATATTTCAGAGTATAAATTCGGTGGCAACAGTGAAATCACTATAGCAATCAAATTTAGACTCTGCTAGCCCGAATTTATACTCTAGGCCCTTAAGCTATAGTGATTTCAATTCGGGATAAGTGAGTATAAATTCGGTTGCTACAATGAAATAATAGTAGCAGCTATAGTGATGTTGCTATAGCAACTGAATTTATACTCCAGAATATTACTGCTACATCGAAATCACAGTAGCAGCTATGGAGTACAAATTTGGATATATGTAGAGTATAAATTCAATTGCTATAGTGAAATCTTTATAGCAGTTATGGTGATTTCACAATAGCAGTCAGTGAATATTACTCATGATTCCCCTCCATTGCTAGAGGAGGTTATACCTCTAGCAGTGGACAAATTTTTGTGCCTCAATGGGAACCTGAGCCCTCCCTCTGTTGATAGCAGGGGCTCGTTAGAGGATTCGGGCACTCGGGATGGATGTTTGGTAGTTCTGGAACAGCAAGTGGACAAGGTCGATCTTCAAATCAGGAGTGCTTAGAGAAAGAGCTTTAGACAACTGTTGCATCGTTCGATGGAGGGCCTTCTGTTGGAGCAAGCTTTGGTACACTCGAAGTTTCACCTTCTGGAGTTAGAGCATGTAGATCCTAATATTGCTCTCCCTCTCACTCTTCTCGAAGATGATGTGATTTTGGATGTGTCCAGGAAGCGCGGGTTCATTTCGCCTCCGTATATGGACGGTGTGCGTTTCTTTTTGGACAAGATCAAAGATTTGGAGTCACAGAGGGCTAAGAATGCCGAGTCTTGAGTGTTTGTGTCTGGTTCCTTGGTGGTGGTCCTGGCCTTGTTCTTCTTAGGAAGATCCTTTTGTGGAATGTCAAAGGCATGGCAAAATCGGAGAAGAGAAGAGTTACCAGCACCTTTGCCTCGGTTTATGATGTCGATGTAATCTGCATCCAAGAGTCAAAACGGGAGAACCCCACAAACCATTTCTTTTGCTCGCTTAGTACATGAAAGATTGATAAGTGGGAATGCAAAGACGTGACAGGACCGGCTGGAGGGATCCTATTTGGCTATAGCGATGACCTATTCCCTCTAAAGAAGACAATGGTAGGGGTCTACTCGCTTTACCTCATACTTCGTAACAGGATCGATGGGAAGGATTGGATGATCACCTCGGTTTAATTACTGACCGACAGGACCACATAAGGGGGGATGAATTCTGGACGGAACTCTCCTACCTTAGGCTTGAATTCGAGGTGCCTTGGGTCCTAGCTGGTGACTTCAACATCATGAGAGATACAGATGAAAGGTATGGTATAGTGAAGGAAACCTTCCAGTAATAAGGGCCTTCTCAGACTTCATTCAGCAGTAGGAGTTGATGGAACTATTGTTAGCAGGGCATAGCTTCACTTGGAGTAATAAGAGGAGGACCTGATATTCGCCAGGCTGGATCGTTTCCTTATTTCAGTGGAGTGGGACGTTATCTTCCCGGAGACTTCTCAGAGAGGCCTCGCGGCTTGCTTGTCGGACCATGCTCCTATTCTTCTCGTGACAGATTTGATTCCTTCGATACGACCTCCCTTCAGGTTTGAGTGATGTGGAATCTTCAGGAAGGATTCTCAGACCTTTTGACTGGTTGGTGGGATGAACCAGCTACCATCCAGAACTCCACACTTAATAAGGTGAACAAGTTGAGGTTTGTTAAGAAGTAACTAAAGTCTTGGAGTAGAGACTACTTTGGGAGCATTAACAAATGGAAGAACTCTCTCTTGTCTTGCATCCAATCCCTAGAAGTGAGAGGAGAGACCGCACCACTATCGGAGGCGGATAGAGCCAAGCTCGGGAGACAAAATTCGATGTTGGGGGAGATTCTTAGAAAATAGGAAGTCATGTGGTGCGCGCCAGAGATCAAGAGAGCAATGAATAAAATCGGGTGACCTTAATACGCCTTACTTCCACCAGGTGACCAATGGAAGGAGGAGGAGAAATTTCATCTCTTCTTTACAACACCATGTGATCACCCTTTCGTCGACTCAAGATATCATGCTGGGAGTGCGCTACTTCTTTCTTCAAGGAGTACGTCGTTTTGGGACGATGAGGTTGCATGAGCAGAGGTGGACTGGCCATCACTTGATATGCAGTGAGTGATCCCGGGATTCAGCTTTGGAAGCAGGTTTTACAGAAGAAGATTTTCGGAAGGCGGTGTTTGATTCCAAGGGTGATGGAGCACCCGATTCGGACGGCTTCACTATGTGCTCTTACCAGAAGTTTTGGGTTATCGTCAAACAGGACCTTTGCAGACTTCTCAATGATTTTCTTTAAGGTACGTAATGTACTTATTCACTGCTTGAACTATTATTGGGTTTTTCTTTTACCTAATTGAAGGAAGGCGCAAATTCTTTTCGAGACTTTCGATCAATCAGTTTGGCTAATTGCTTGTACAAGATCATCTCAAAGGTATTAGCTAACAGGTATGATGCCAACATTGGATCCTTGGTGTCGTCATCGCAGTCAGCCTTTATCAAGAGAAGGATGATACTTAACAGTGTAGCAGCGGCTCGTAAAACAATCTTCCATCTTCGAGAGACAGATCGAGATGGCATTATTTTGAAGCTTGACTTCGAGAGGACTTTTGATCAGATATGTTGGGACTTCCTACATGATCTGATAAGAGCCAAGGGATTTCTCACTTGCTGGATTGCGTGGATCAGGGCTATTCTTTTCTCATCCAAAATAGCTTGCTTGGTGAATAGTGTGTAGGGTAGTGAGTTCAAAGTTTACAAGATATTGAAGGAGGGATGTACCCTCTCACCGTACCTCTTCATCCTAGTTGTTAAAGCTTTCGCCACCCTTATCAGAAGAGCGAGTAAAGAGGGGATCGTGAAGGGGATAGGGGGTAGCGGTTGGTCCACCTCAATTCTGCACTACGCAGACGATTCCCTCCTTTTCTATGAGGCTTGACCCTCCCAGCTGACTTCCATGAAGATCCTGTTATATGGGTTGGAGTTGTCTTCGGGTCTGAAAATCAACTTCATCAAGAGCAACCTGTATTTCATTGGCAAAGGCGAGGAGCTCGATACCGCCTTTGCTAAGTTGTTAAACTATAGAGTAGCTAGTCTACCGATAAAGTACCTGGGTAATTTGGTGAGTGATATAGCTTTGAATAGAGAATAATGGGAGAAGCTGATACAGAAGATCGAGACCAGACTGGAAGGTTGGCAAGGTCGGTTCCTCTGTTCAGGAGGTCGTTTGGTCCTTCTAAATGCGATAATATTAGCTATCTGGCTCGTCCTATTACTTGGCTTATTTCTATTTCTCATCTTGGATAATTGCGAGGATTAACAAGATTAGGAGATCTTTTCTTTGGAGAGGAGTTGGTGGTACAGGGGGGGCCTATAAACTGCTCAGATGGGACCAAGTTTGTCTACCAAAGGCACTAGAAGGCCTATGTGTGCTTGATCTCAGACGGTTCAACATTGCAATGCTAGGGAAATGGTGGTGGAGGCCAGGCTACAACAGGAAAGTGGCGCATCATGGCGAGACATCCTACTAGCTAGATACTTCAGGGGATTCTCACCTATTCAGGTCAGGAGCAGGGCCACAGGTAAAATTTCATATTTTTTGAAGAGGGATACTGAAAGTGTGGGACCTCTATAGGTGAGGTAACAAGATTACTTTGGGGGACGGTCACCGTATCAGATTTTGGAAGGATGCTTGGCTAGGAGAAGTATCGCTGAAACTTAATTCTTGAATCGATCTCTTCTCCATTGCTCGCAACCCAGGGGCCTCGGTCCGATCTCAAGCATGCCTATCAGGGTACGGCTGCCTATGGAATGTGAGACTAACCTTACCCCTCTCTCTGGAGAAACTATAGGAGCTAGAGGATTTGAGACAAATACTCTCGGTAGCGACCTTTCAGTCAACCGCAGATCGAGTCAAGTGGAGATGGCACACTTCTGGGGTTGTCTCTATCAAGTCCTTTTATCGAAATCTTGTGCTAGAGAGTACAAGCGTTTCTTGCCTTCGAGAACAATATGGAAGACTAAGGCATATATCATTGAAGATCAAGATCATCTCCCTTTTGGCTATAAGGAACATGATTCTTACCAAAGCTAACCTGCTGAAGAGAAGGAACCCGAATGTTACGAAATCTACGTGCACCTTCTGCCACACCGAAGAAGATAGTGCTTCCCACCTCCTTCTCGGATGTCCTTTGGCAAGGAGAGTGTGGGACCATTTCGAGAGTAAATATGATATAACATCCCACCCAAAGAGTTTAAAAACCCTATGGTCTACCTGGAGAATAAGGGTCAGGAAAGAAATTAGAGCCTCATGGGACATCTTGGCGATGGCTATGCTTTGGGTAATTTGGCTCGAGAGGAGCAATCGTATTTTCAGCGGCAAAGCAGCTAGCAGGGGAGGAGAAACTTCGAAGATCTGTTGTTTCGATCTTCAAGTTGTGGATCATCTCTTGGATAGAGTCATTCAGTTTAGAAACACATACTCTTTGTAACCATATTGTAAATTAATCTTTTCTTTAACATAACTAGTCAGGGCCTACCTAACCCTCCCTCCTTTTGGAGGGGTTCTCAAAAAAAAAAAAAATAGCAATCAAATTAATATTCCGAAATACTTAATGCACTAAGAAACAGTTAGAAGGGTTTATCAAACTATAGACTAATAAACCCTAGAAATATTAATTTTTATATGAGGCTACACAACACACACTAGGACAGCATTTTGTATACAATAACATGAAGAGAGATGAAAGCCCCGCTTGTCCAAGAACCACACACACGTGGGATCGAATGCTTTTGATAAAAAATATCTTTCTCCTTTGCTTTGAGATGGTGGGGGCAAAGGTCGGCGAAGAGAATCCGAGTTGATCCAAGCGCCTGCAGACAAAACCTCGTCCAAAAGAGAAACAAACAAAAATAATGAAATATTTAATAAAAGGAAAAGAAAAAGGGAAAAAAAAAAGTAGCAAATTTCAAATCGGGCGGCGGGTTTGAAGTGCATGCCCGCGGTGTTTCATAACGTGCGCTATATATATTTTTTCCATGGAAAGAAAAATCCACCCCTCCTGCCTATAAATCCCCCATCATGTCCTCTCTCTCTCTCTCTCTAAATCCCCCACCATGTCCTCTCTCTCTCTCTCTCTCTCTCTCTCTCTCTCTCTCTCTCTTCTTTCAAACAGGGAAGGTGTTGTTCTAGGGTTTTAGAAGAAGTGGGTTTTCCTATCTCTCTCTAACTCTCTAGCTAGAAGTCAGGGAAGAAAAGGTGGTGAAATGGGTTGTGCCTGGCTCCCTGTATGCCACACGTATAGACCCATCCAGTGCTCAGATTGGCTACTGCGGGTGGCGTGCGAGGAGCCAAGCATTCAACTCTCTCTCTCTCTCTCTCTCTCTCTCTCTCTCTCTCTCTCTCTCTCTCTCTCTCTCTCTCTCTCTCTCTCTCTCTCTCCGGTTTAACAGAAATGCATGCATACAGTTTTTTTTCTAAACTCGAAATATTTTATATGGGAAAAAGAAAACGAAAATGAATGCATTTTCTTTTAAAAAAAAAAGAAAAAGAAATGCATGAAATTCTGTACGTTTTCTCTCTCATTGTTGTGTCTTTCTTGCAGAGCTAAGAGGGCTCGGGCGGACCATCAAAGCAACAGAATCAACGGTCTCCATTTTTTTTTTTTCTCTTTTCTGTTTTGGTGGTTTTCGATAATATATGGGAGATCTAATTAGGTCTGATTGTAATAAATCATGGATGATGTCCAGATTTTTTTTATGTTGTTCTCATCGTAGTGAGTAATGCATTAAACCTCTCTCTCTCTCTCTCTCTCTCTCTCTCTCTCTCTCTCTCTCTCTCTCTCTCTCTCTCTCTCTCTCTCTCTCTCCACCCCAGACCACTCCCGCTACGCCAAAAGTCGAAAAAGCAGATGTCAAAAGCCAAGAGCCCATCGAGGTCCGTCCAATGTGCTGGGTTTAGTCCCACATTGACTAGGGGATGGACGGTGGTATCGTCATATATCCTCTGTGGATCTTTCTTTACGATCTGGATTTTGGAACAAGGGAGTATCAACAAATGGTATCAGAGCTAGTTCTGTCCAACCAGATTCTAATCGGACCAATGTGTGATCAGGTTGTGCCCAAGGTATGCCTCTTCATCTATGCTCGCACATAAGAGGGGGGCTGGCGGGTGTTCAGTCTTAACCTCATGTGAGAGAAGATTGTTGGGTTTAATCTTACATCGACTAAAGGCTTGGTAGTGTTTTCATAAACCCTCTGTGGACCTTCCCTTATAACCTGAGTTTTGGAGTGAGGTATATATATATATCTACATGATGTTTCTGGAATGGGTATTGCATCTCCAGCAGGTGAGTCTCCACGACTAGATAAATTACAGTAACTTCGAAAAAAAAATTTACCGATCGATGCATTCTGACTGTCCAAATTCATGCATTGCACCTCCGTTTCAGTGAATTTCTACTAGTTAATAAAAACATTTCGGAGTTATATGTAGCAACTATAATAAATCCAAAATAAAATTGTCAACTAGTAGAAACTCCTTCAATGTAGGTGCCGGGATTAAACATTGCGACTGTGGAAATGGAAGCAGGGGACCCAAGGATAGCTAGAGATGCTTGCTTGTTGCATGATTGAATCTGGCGAGCTGCTTTGGAGCATGATATTTAGCGAGTCGATTCAGAAGTCGTTGGAAATTGGAATGCAGATATTTGGCTGCCCACTCGTTATAATAGCTAGCGAGCTCTGTAGGAGCCCATTGGCGATCCTCTAAGGGAATTGGGTGTGATATATCATCTGCAATCAACAAGGCCTCTAGGGTTGATGGGGCCACAAGCTGGGTGCCCCATCAGTAAAACTGGTGGTGGGACCATGTACCATGTTACCTTTTTTGTCGTTTTGTGCGTTGTTCGTGGAACCAAGTACCCCGAAGGACCAGAGGTGCTCTCTTTCTCCAGGGTGTGGTGTGCTGGGGCTGCAGCTTTTTCACTTTCCACGAGGGGTATTTTCTAAGCAGCTTAATTTCACGCAAACAATCACCCCAAAAGGAACCCAACGGCTCATGATGCTACTGGGCCACCCCGAAAAGCACCCAACGGCTCATGATGATACTGTGCCTGTTGCTTGACTTTTAGTCAGGGGTGTTTATGGTATTTTCACCTGACGGTGGTGTTCGTGATCCCCTCGCCGTGATGTCCGCAATTGCTTTTTTACGTTGCGGCAATCTACACCTCAACGCCGCCCGCCGACGCCGTGATGACCCGTTCATACCACTCCGCCGTCCGCATCTGCAGTAACCCCCTCTCTCTCTCTCTCTCTCTCTCTCTCTCTCTCTCTCTCTCTCTCTCTCTCTCTCTCTCGCTGAGTTGACCCTGGTGGACCCGGTATGCATCACAGCCACACATTAGATCACTAGCCATTGTGTGGTATGATGCATGTGGGGCCCACCGACCGACGGGAGGAGAATTGAACGAGTTGTGTTCATCTCCGGTCGGTCGGACTGTCGGTGGACCCGCACACATCACAGCCGCAACTACATGCGGATGTCATGCGTGCGGAGCCCACCGATCAGGACCGACCGACCGGAGGAGATCCGAACACGAATTCAACTCAAACCAAGTGCGTCTATAGTTGATTTGGTTGGAGGAGACTGAGTACATTGTGTTGACACTACCATCGTTGACCCAAGGCGGTCACCACGATCGTGCCTATCGGTACTCAAACGACCACCTTCGGCAACCTCCCTTCAACCACTGGGCGGCCCCTCAAGTTCGTTATCGCCATCTCCTAATTTGTGAGCAACCTATCCCGTCTCGCCCCCTCTGTCACGCCCTCGGGCTCGGCCCACGAAGCCCTCACTCCTCGATCCCCACCCCGCATGTATCTCCTACCCACACCTGGAGTACGATGAAACTAGCATCGGCGACGGCCCCTCCCTCGCAACCAAGCCCAACTTTCGCCGCCTCACCAAGATGTCTGTCTTCTTCTCCCGTGCGATAATTTTTTACTCCCGTTAGAGGAATCTCCAAATGCTCAGTGAGGCATCTAGACCATTCGATCCCTAATATGCAAGGGTAAAGGGGGCAGTATGATGGTGGGTAAAAAGGATATGGATGATATGCATGGGCCGTGGTTGATGTAAAGTTTAGATCGGACGCCCCCTTTTAGAGAGAGAGAGAGAGAGAGAGAGAGAGAGAGAGCATTTTTGCTATCTGGTTGATCTGTTGTTCTTGCTTACGGTCCAATCGTGGTGTGCCATGTTGTACATGCACAATGTGGACTACACTTGCTACCGGATGTATGCTAGCTAAGCATCGCTGCCCCCATTAGCCCTTTTTAATGGACGACATGGTACACCATGTTTGGACCATAAGCAAATTAATCGGGTAGCCAAATTAGGAGAGAGAGAGAGAGAGAGAGAGAGAGAGAGAGAGAGACCACATAGAGCATTTTTGCTACCTTGCTGATCTGTTGACTTGCTTACAGCCCATTCGTGGTGTGCCACGTACATTAGAAGGGCACAACGTGGACTGCACTTGCTACTAGACGTACGCTAGCTAAGCATCGTGCCCCATTAGCCCTTTCTAATGGACGACGAGGCACACCATGTTTGGGCCATAAGCAAATTAATCGGGTAACAAAATTGTTCTCGAGACCACATGGAGGGAGAGAAAGAGGGGGGGGGGGAGAGGGGGAACCACAGGAGAGAGCGAGAGAAAGAGGTTTGGTGGGATATATTGCGCATCTCAATTGAGCCTGATGTATTTAACCCCAGCAGCAATATATATGAACAACAGAAATTTTTGAGAAACGGAATGAAAAATATTAATATTTTAATAAACAGACCTAAAGTTGAGAATTTGTCAAAAACGGACTATTACGCCATCTCAAATGGCGTAAAGTCTTTACGCCATTTGAGATGGCGTAAAACTTTTTGGTTTTTTTATAATACCGATAATGCCCTTCATTTACGCCAACTGAGATGACGTAAATTTCTTTTTTTTTATTTTTTTTATTTTTTTTTATTTATTTTTATTCAATCTGTCGGCTCTTATTTTGATTTTTTTTTTTTCATTATTCTATCATCCAACGACTATTATTTTCTGTTCCGTTTTTGAAAATGTGGGGGGGTAAAATCTAATTCAAGCAAAATTTGGGGGGTAAATTCAAAATAACCCTTCTTTTTATTTACTCAAAGGCTTTACGCCATTGGAAATGGCGTAAAGCCTTTGAGTAAATAAAAAGAAGGGTTATTTTGAATTTACCCCCCAAATTTTGCTTGAATTAGATTTTACCCCCCACATTTTCATTAATTAGACTTTACCCCCAAAACTAACTGCATCGTCAGCTCACCCCCCCAAAACTTTATTTCTTTTCCATCAGCTCACCCTTTCTCTTAGATGGTGAGTTGACAGAAAGTTAGTTTTGGGGGTGGGGGGGGGGGATAAAGTCTAATTAATGAAAATGTGGGGGGTAAAGTCTAATTCAAGGCAAAATTTTGGGGGTAAAGTCAAAATAACCCTTCTTTATTTACTCAAATGTTACCCCCAAATTTACGCCATCTCAGTTGGTGTAAATGAGGGCATTATCGGCATTATAAAAAAACCCAAAAGTTTTACGCCATCTCAAATGGCGTAAAGACTTTACGCCATTTGAGATGGCGTAATAGTCCGTTTTTAACAAATTCCCAACTTTAGTTCCGTTTATTAAAATATTAATATTTTTCATTCCGTTTCTCAAAAATTTCTGTATGAACAATCATGCTAAATACCAAACGTGCCCCCATTTTTTTTTTACAAAGAACCATTTTTTTATATTATTTTTTACAATAAAACCCTCAAAAACAAATATTTTTTTCTCCCTCTCCCTGGGTGAATTGCACTCATCCTAATCCTACATGATGTATCATGACCATCAATTTCTCTCTCTCTCTCTCCAAACTAAAAACCCTCAAAAATAAATATTTCTTTCTCCCTCTCCCTAGGTGAATTGTACTCATTCTAACCCTACATGATACATCATGATCATCAATTTCTCTCTCTCTCTCTCCAAATTAATCTTTGATTGAAAGCCAGATTTATCTCGTTCTTCTTTATCGATGGCAAACTTGTTATTAACGGCAACTTTCGTAACATGTTATATAAAAGATATATAAAGAGAAGGGTCAAATGAAAAATTAGAAAGTAGGATGGAAGTAAGCGAATGATCAAAAGTGCGAGTGATATTTTCCTTATTGTCCTTGCTTTTTTTTTTTTTGACATCGGCGGGTGTCCCGAAACCTTTCGGGCAATAGCCCACTTCAGGCTCGGACTAATCCCTCCGGGAGTGAAGCCCGACCCACTCGGCAATTCCCACTTCACTCCTGGGTAAATCGAGGGGAGGAAGAGTTGAACCCACAACCTCATCACCAAAGCATCAGTTGCTTTGCCAACTCTCCAATCCCTTGGTGGGTTGTCCTTGCTTTTCTATTATTGATAAATAGGGTTCAATGGGTTAGTGGCAAAAGGGTAATATTCATGGTCGGTATTTATAATGTATGTAGGTCTAAAATGCGGAGAGCAAGAATGCCATATAGCCCTTGTTGTTCTTTTAATGACATATGATTCACATATGGGGGATACGTATAATGGATAAAGAGAAGGCTAAAATGGGGAAATCGAAAGAAGGATTGAAGGATGTGTAGGACCAAAACTGAAAATTTAATAGGGGGTATGGATTAACACAACTTGTGGGTCCGGACTAGAGATTGGGTTGTGAATCGGTCGGCTTCGGGTTCGGTACATATAAAAGGTTTAGAACTTGGGGTGGCTCAATCTCCAAACTTTATAAAGCCAATCCAAAGCCAACCGAGATTGAACTTAAACTTCTTGAACCGTTAATGCCTACTCTTTTTTAATGACATACGGGTCTTATTCTATCGGACACGACCCATTTGCTAATGGTTCGTGTTTGAGTTAACCCGCAAAATCCGCTTCAACCCGTTAAAAAAACGGATCGTGTATAACCCGTGAAATTCATTACACTCGAAACTATTTATCTAAGGCCCCACAGCTGAAGAAGCTATCCAAATTTGGGGTGAAACTAATGACCAGCATGAAGGGTGAAAGATTGAACGATTCTTTGGACTCGTGCAATTGCAGGCACACTACGATATGCAGGCACAATAAACGGAATTGAAATCCGACTTTCCTATAAGAAAAATTAGATCTTTGACCCGAATCAATTTGGTTAACCCGAAACGATCAGTTTGATCCGAAACAATCCATTTAGCAAATGGGTTAACGAAAAAAAAAAAGGGGTTCAGGTTTGGATCTAATAAACCAACCCGTTAAGCTAATGAGTCGTGTATGGGTCTAACATATTCTCACACGATCTAACTCGAAATCCGTGAAACACGACCCATTGACAGACCTAGATAGGGGTTGTCCACATCCTGGACTTAATTCGTTCGAGGTTGAACTTTGGAGCCCAATACAACCTAAAGCCCACGTTAAGTCCATATAAATTGTCCTAAACCGGACCCCTTCCAGATGGGGCTCGAGCTTGCCATATCCTATTTACTATTCTAACCTGAGATAAGACTACAACTTGGGTGGGTTGAACCCCAACTAAAGTGACTCTGTGACGAGTTCGGACTCATTTGATTGAATGAAAGGAACAAAGATCGTGTGAAAAAGTCAACCCAAAGAACCCACAATCTATGGAACGGTAGAGGCAAGGGATGTCTCATTGGTAAAGATTACAGATAACTATGATTTTTTAAAAATGTTTTGCTATTTTAAATTTAAAACTTTAGATAAAGGGGTTTTTTAAAAAATATTATTAAAAAAAATTAATTTTTAACTAACTAGTGGTTAACCAAAACTATTTACAAACCTAGCACTCTGACAGCCACGTGGCATGTCAGCGCCGTAAAACGAGCGAGAGTTTTTTTTTTTCGTTTTAGATAAAACCCGGTATTTGGATTACTGGTTTTAAAGCCGGTAATTTGGATACCGAGTTGGTTTCCATACTTAGTTGTTTTCTCGTTGGATTTCAAGGTAAAGCCGGTATCCATAATACCGGGTTTAAATCTAGTAATCCAAATACCGGGTTCTACTTGAAACGAAGAAAAAAAAATTCGCGCTCGTTTTACAACGTTGACATACCACGTGGCTGTCAGAGCGCTAAGTTAGTAAATAATTTTGACCAACCGCTATTTAGTTAAATATTTAAATTTTTAATAATATTTTGAAAAAAAACCCTCGGATAAAATAACAAATTAAATATTATCTGAACTCGGGTTGGGTTTGCGGTTTAGAGTTATACAACTTGGGTTGAGGTAGGGTTAACCTCTAACCCGCTCCATGCCGTCCGAGTTGCCGCCGTAACCAGAGAGCCTGGGGTTTATACAGCGTGGGTTGAAGTAGGATTGTTCCATAGCCCGTGAAGAGAGAAGGCCCTAGGGCTTGAGGAGCCGATGGAGGCCGCTCCACCAGCGGAGGGAACGCCCTCTGAAGGGGAAGTCATGGCGTGTCCATCAGAGCGCGAATCTATGTTCGGGATGGTCTCCAGGCACAGGTTCTCTCTCTCTCTCTCTCTCTCTCTCTCTCTCTCTCTCTCTCTCTCTCTCTCTCTCTCTCTCTCTCTCTCTCTCTCTCTCTCTCTCTCTCTCTCTTTAGGTGTTAATGATCCATAGAGGGATCTAGGGAAAATAATGGTTTTCTATCCACAAACTCTGCATCTCGAAGATTTGGTGTGCGGCTCTAGTGAATTAATTAGGGTATCATACCGGTAATCTAATCAAGGGTGTAAGAAAGATGGGGACCTGTTTAGGTTTGGAAGAGGTTGATTTGCAAGGTTTGTGGGTTATTCTGTGTTCAATTTTAATACAAAATCAGGATTCTAGATTTATAATCTCTGATCTTCAACATAAAAACAGGGATCTTTATTGATATTGGGTTTTTTTTTTCAATATAACTTTTGTAATTTCAAAAGTGACAGCTCTGACGGCCACGTGGTGGGTCAGTGCCAAAAAGCGCATCGCGCGACGTTGGCTGTATAATTTTTTTTTTGGATTCTCGTTCATTAATAACAAATCAGGTTAAGCCTGTCCATGAAACACTGCAACCGAATTGCAATGTTTAGTGTCGAAATTGAACCCTAAAACCGGATTGCAGTGTTTAATGGAAAGTGTTATAATCCTACACTCCAAGCTTAATCTGATTTTTTGTTAGTGTTCATCGAGAATCATGTGCGATCGACGCGGCGGTGCGTTTTTCAGCGCTTACCTACACTCCAAGCTTAACTAATAATTCATGTATATCATTCAAACTAATCGAACAGTGACATGAACCAAATCCAAATAAGAATCCGATGCGATGACATAATGTGGTTTCAGTGGTTCAGGTCTGCCAAAATTTGAACCAGTTCAGGCAAACCGGTTCAGGTTCGGAGTTCGGACGGGCCTTAAACCATGGTTTACTATTAAAAAATTATTTGCAGAGTTGTTAGACGAGATCACGTTTATCATTACCAAAGTCATGTTTGTAGATCTGGTTTTCACATCTTCAACGATATAAATAGGGGATGCAAGTGACTTTAATGAAATATGGGGACTCAAGATTAAGTGTATGTAAAGGGTAGTTATTATTTTCAAGTTTTAGTAAAAATATGGTTTATATATGTTAGTAGCAGTAGAATTAAAGTATAAATAGCAAAAATAGATGAAAGAAGCGATCAAAGAAATTGCTATCATTAACCACACTTATTCGATCAAAGAGCCACAATCATACAAGGAGATGAGTCCTCATCATGAGGATGCGATTGCATACGAAATGGTTCTAATACTAACCCACTTAAAAGAAACAAGACATTGATCTTGAGTCATGACTCATGAGCCTGCCTTAATATTCTACCCACACAAGCCGACATGAAGTTATGTTTCACTTCAAATTCAGGTTCAATATCTCCATTAAGACAAAGTTCCTCGTGCTTTTTCTGTTGATAGTTATCTTAAACTACTTCAACATAGGTGATCATTGTCTTGAAAATACCGTTTCCATCAATGTCCTTTACCTTTTTATTATCTCTTAGCCAAAACATCTATTCTATTGTTGGTTTGTTATCATGTGGTATTGATGCCCTATGTTTAGTTGGACTTTTCGATTTACCCCAAGGAATATAGTGTGGGCACGTTTTGTATGCATTAAAAAAATCCATTACAATCCTTTGTTCGTTATTTATCAAAAGCACACTAGCTAAAAAAATATTGGAATGTTGTTTCATTTCAGCTAACAAACCTTAACCTTCTACCCACTTCTTCCGGACTTATTCCTAGTCTAGGGAAACATTGAAGGGTTGTTCCCTTGTTACATGAGCTTGAATTGTGTAACCAACAGGGTAGGGCTTTCCACCCGCGGCACCCACCAACTAGCCTTTATGTTTCTTGCCATGCATCTCCCTTGCCAAGTTGTTGTCATCAGATTTTTGGCACCAGTGTTAAAGGGCTGACGTTAGGTTGACAACCAGTCGAATATGTTGTGTCTATCTGCCCTATAGTCAGCCCCATCTTGATTGGATAAAATTTGGATAATAATCATGACACCTAATGCAAAATAAAGAGGTAGACCTATGCAGTCAAAGTCGGTAGTCGGCCCTAGTCGACCAAGGGCCGACTAGGACTAGTCGGGACTAATTCGGGACTAGTCGGCCAAAACTTATTCTAATCCCTCCCTACACATATATGATATATGAACTAGCATAAATGTCAATAAGTGTATGATATTAGTCGGTTAATAACAATACATACCTTCGCACTTCACAACATAGATATAAATACATAAGTAACAGTCTAACATAACACAGTTGTATTGGCTTCATGCCAATGTCAAAAGACTCAGAACTAAGAATTCATCACAATATTTGTTTGATGATGTTTAATCAGTGAACAACCCCAATTTTGATTATAGGGTTATATGGATATCAACAAATAAACTAATTATTTGTCTATGTTTTTATCTGAGATTTTTAGGTGCTCAACAGATGATTACAGGGAAAAGCCATAGTTGTGAGTCTTGCGACTCAAGTTTTTGAGCCAATGTAAAAAAATCTAAACAAAATTGCTTGCTTTCAAAAAAAAATTTGCTTGCAGAATGCTGCCTAGGAACTAGTCGGCAGTCGTTAGTCGGGGACTAGTCGGGATTCCGCCCAGCAATGACGGAATCGAAATTAATCGGTCGGCAAAATGCCGCCCAGGGACTAGTCGGGAACTAGTCGCCGACTAGTCCCGACTTTGATAGCATAGAGGTAGACTCTCTTTAAAATCCTAATTTTTTTCCCTTTGAAATCCCTTCAAATCTATCTCTAAGCTCGTAATAGGAATCTGATCAATTCAATCTTGAAAAAAAAAAGGAAAGTAAAGAGGAGAAAAAGTAGGACCTACCTACATTTCAATTGGACATCGTTCCTACTCAATCCTCTTAGATTGTCCATCCAGATTGCTCATCATGATCATCCCTCACTCTCTCTTCGTTAACTTACCCCTTCAGCGTGCTCGCAAGGGCTTTGAATAGGCATTAGTGCCCCCCACCTCAAAACCGTTTGTGAGTTCTATAGATAATGAGTTGTGTGAGAGTCTTGTATTGTGCTTTGTCCTAACCATAGCGTTAAGCCCTATTCCATGCTATTTGCAATCAACTTTCATAATCCTTCTTCGTGACTCTTGAGTTATTTGTGTTAAGGCTCTCTCTATTGACATTGTAAGATTTTTCATATTTTTTCTATAAATTATTGTCCATTTTATTTTAGGTCTTCTTGTCCACTTTCTTGACCCCTCTTCAAAATTTCGAGACCCTCTACTTTGCGGACTGCCTCTGCTTTCCATGGTATCCCATCATAATTTGTTTTGTATCACTTTGTCCTTAGTTGGTGCAACTCCTATGCATCCTCTCTAATATACTTATTTCTCGCCCTATCCATCCTAGAAAAATTGTATATCCACTTCCAATTTTTGTTTGTGCTACGCTTATCTTGTGTGCTTCAACCGTCTTTATAGCGAAACTTAATGAACCGTACAACATCGTGAGCGTTACTGTCATTCTCTAAAATTTACTCTTGAGTCTCATAGGCATGTTTTGATCACATAGCACCTTTAAAACACTAATCTGTTGCATCGACTCAACTCTACTCTAGTGATATGTAATCTATTTTTTCATTCGCCTGTATAATTGATTAGAGACACTAACAGCAGTTTCATTACGAATTTCTTGCCTGTCCTTTCTAAATAGAGCCATATTATTGTCATAATTCCGTTAAAATTGCATTATGTATACTCCTATTTTAGTTTCATTGATTCTTAAATTCTTATCTTCAAAGCTTTACTCCGTAACTCCAACTTAGTATTAAACCCTATTCTTATATCATCTTAGCATTGTATCATCTAGAAATAAGACACCATGATACTTTTTGAATGTTGACATCAAGTTCCATCGATGACGGAAGTAAAAACTATATGGGCTTAGTCAAGATTTAAAATACGGGTATCAGTGTTGTTATTTGTTGGCTTCGGACCTATACGTACCGGTGATATGACTCAATATCGGTCAAAACCGGTATCAATCTTTAAAAAAAATATTTACAAAAAAATTAGAAACTAAATTAAAAATATTAGAAATTATATGTAAATAAAAGGTAAGCTTTAAGAACTTTAGGCTCAAAGTGTGTGAATGAAAGAGAGCTCTCAGAACCTCTATTTATAAGTCTTGGGAGTAATTGGAGGCCATGTGCTTTTTTGGGGGGGGAGGGGTAAAATATTTAAAACAACCCATCCCCATGTGCATATGCAACCAATATAGGGTCAGTCCGAGGGCTATCAACTAATATATCAACATACTTGTATGAACCACCAATAAGGACCGATATGCACAGGTATCGGACAGTACGGCTCAAGTTTCTATTTTGAGCATGTTTTTGTACCGGTTTAGGCCAAAACCGATACGTACTGGTATCATACGGCTTTTCAATCCATGGGCTTTATGTATGCCTTTGTTGAAGTCCCTGAATGGCAGGAAACTCATTTTTCTCACCGCAAGATCTTCTCACACTAGTAATTTCACCATATAAATCAAGTGTGTCATGTGAATACTATCGGTACTTCTAGTTCATGGTTTGTCTCACAATACATCCTTGTTAGGCTGTATCGATGAGAAGTGTTCTCATCCACCACACTTGAAACATGTGAGCTAATCATTGCCCCTTCTTGAATTTTATGGTGGAGTTTTTCCTTCATGGCTTCGTGATCAACCGCACTAAAGCATGCTAGTTTTCATGCATTAGAAACTGCATAGTACTCCCACAGAGCAAAGAATTGGGTGAGGTAGTGAAACCCCCAAGCTTGAGAACCCATGGTTTTAGATGATAGATCAATCCTTGGTTCCATCTTAAAGTGCCCACTAATATGCTTCTTGAGAATTCTGCACCCTTCTCAAATCGAAGATTTGTCCAGTCTCACCATGCATTTCGACTGTATTTTGAGCACTTGATTCATGTGAATGGTTCTTGACTCTCCATTTTTGTTACAAGAGCAAAGTCGAGTCCCTAGGTACGTCTAGGCTCGCCTTGGTGCCTTGACAACCTTGAGCAGGGGTGATCAGACTGGGATTCATGCTCTTTTTTTTCCCTTGATATGTATAGGTTTTGGTTAAGTTGGCTTTCTTTTTTTGTACAATAAATAACTGCATAACTGAAATTTTTTATTAACAATGCCATTACCATACCAATAAGTTAGCATTTTTTCTCCCCAGACGAGAGATCCTTGAGCTTCGAAACAAAGAATTGGATCTCAAAAAAGCAGCCGCTAGAGGCAGCAAGGCTGAACAGAAAGCCAAGAAAAAGCAGGTGGAGGATGAAATAGTGCAACTTCAATCTCGACTGAAATCAAAACACTCGGAGGAACTCGCCTCCATGGGCTACATAGACACCCCCGGTGAATATAAGGGGAATCTAAACAATTTGGTGATGGCTTTAGCCGGTGTCTCAGTAACCGGACCCAGCGAGTCTTCGAAGCCCAGCAAGGGAGCAAAGCGGCGTGGAAGAAGAGCACAGCAAGAAGCGGCAAGGGAGCAGAGGATACAGGAAGAGCAAGGCGACATCATCAGCGACCGCATGCTCGAGGATGCGAAGCTGGAGGAAAAGCTCGAGCCCCTTGGGCTGGCGGTCAACGAGATAAGGCCGGATGGCCATTGTCTCTACCGGGCCGTCGAGCACCAGCTGTTACTCAACTCGGGGACTGCCTCACATTACAGCTACCTAGAACTCCGGAAGATGGCTGCTGATTACATGAGGGAGAACTCAGCCGACTTCCACCCCTTCTTCCAGGCTGAAGAGGGCACCAATGGTTCGCCATCGGAGAGCTTCAAGCAGTACTGTGACGAGGTCGAGTCCACCGCGGCTTGGGGAGGGCAGCTGGAGCTCGGCGCGCTCGCGCATTGCCTCAAGAGGCACATCCTGATATATTCGGGATCCTTCCCGGATGTGGAAATGGGTACGGAATACAAGTCTGAAGAGGGGAGAGGCCGCTCCGATCGAAGCATCATGCTGTCGTATCACGTGCATGCTTATGGACTCGGCGAGCACTACAATTCGGTCGTCCCGGACTTGAATGGCTAAAGAGAATCACTATGCTGTTTTTCTATGGACTTATTCGGTCAGTCCTGAACTTGAGTAGCTAATTATGCTGACATGATATGGACTTCTGCAGTATTTTGTGCTTCTAACTTAGTTGAAATCACTTGGTTTGGTAGTTTCTGCTGTTTATCAATGAGTTGAATCCTTGGTGTTAGCATTCTTGTTGCTTGTGGTTTTGAAACTCAGGTTCTTGTTGTGTTAAAGCCTGGTTGAGACCTTTTTTGTGTTTGGCAGCAGTAAAGTTGTTACTGGTAGAACTAGAGAAAATCTTGTTTTGTCTGTGGGGGACTTCGCGACTAGGAAGCATGGACACTTCTCCAGGCCTCCCGTATCCGTGTCGGACACCGACACTCGTCGGACACTCGTCGGACACGCATGTGCCGTGTCCTACGTGCTTCCGGGAGCTGGACACGGTCGGACACTCGCCGGACACTCCTCGGACACTCGGGACACTGCGGGTTGACGGACTGTTTGATATAGGGTCGGGTTATAAGCTATGGTGATTCAGTTTTGGCTTCAACCTATCTGATCCTTTGAAATTATAACCTCAGATAAACTGAATCGCAGCTGTTCTTTTGCATGCTATTTGGGCCCGAGTATGATTCACTTGTCAGGATGGTTATGATGGACGGTTACGATTCAGGTTTGGCTTTAACTTATCTTATCCTCTGAGGTTTTAGATAGGTTGAAGTCAAAATTGAAGCACAACCATTATTTTCCATACCATTTAGAGTTGTCTGTGATTCACCGATCGGACTAGATATAACTAACGATAGCGATTCAGTATGCATTAAATTTTCATTTTAGTTGTTTTCTATGAGGTTTTTTCGGTTATTGAAATATATATGAATTGCAAACACACATAAAATATAAATTTATTTTGCCGTGTCCCCGCCGTACCCATGTCCTCCTTTTTTAGGATTTACCGTGTGGGCGAACCCGTGTCGTGTCGTACTCGTGTCCCCGTACCAGTGTCAGTGCTTCTTAGCTTCGCGATCATTCACTGGGATAGACCCGGAGCTGCAGTTAGGGACAGAATGAGACCTCCAATGGCGTGCTGCCCTTTGACCGAAATTCATCAGATTTATATTTCTTGCCATCAGGATGCATCCTGTCCGTCGAATAGAATGTGAAAATGGGTAGGGGGTGTGATACACTTGTCGGTGCTGGGTGTACAATACAGATTGGATGCATCTCGATCGTTCCTATTGTTACGGATGCACCTGCTGTGGTTGGGTGTACCTTACAGTTGATTTCTCAATGTGCTAATGGAGTTAAAATCTACTTTGATTTTCGGCAATAAAACTTTTTGAGTAAGAAGTGAGGTTAAGTAAAATTTTGTTTTAGGCCAATGGAAAGCCGGTAATGCTTCACTCCTCGATGAGGGATTAGTTTGAACCTAAAGTGGGCCATTACTTGAAAGTTTCAGGACACACACTGAACTCAAAAAAAAAGAAGAAAAATGATCAGTATAATAAAATAATGTGGATCACCTTTATTTAATAATAGCATTGAAATTAATTTTTAAAACTTTATTTTACAGCAGATTACATAAAAACACTTTTTACAGACTGAATTTTAAAACCAAATATAAGAGGATGAGCCTTGATCAGGGAGATGTTTTTTTTTAAGAGGACATACTTATCGTGTTAAAGCAATGTCGGTAACTGACATTGCACAAGTGAGACGACGGTTCGAAGCATGCCAATTGCAAAAGCATGAGTTTTTTTTTTTTTTCTCGTCAAAGATGGAGTTTTGTTTCAACCCACAAGTGCTCTACTTTATCTATACCCACAAGCGCGATATTCCATCCTGCGATTGCCCAGGAGATAAACGGTGGGGTTAATCATTAGGATACAACTGTAGATCAAGTAGGTTTCATATAATTTACCCTTTAGGGATTTTTGCATATAACCCCCTAAAACTATGCTAATTACATACTAACCCCTAAAAACTTCATATTTGCATGATAAACCCTAAAAACCAGATTATCAATGGAAATCGACCGTGTGCTAAGCAACATCTATTTGCCGAGAATACTCCATGCAAGTTTGTTGTTTGACTGTTACTTTTCATAAAGTGGTTTTATTGGGATAATTTTACTTATAGAAAAAAGTCGGGCCCAGAGAATCACAAAAAACCCTAAACTGTTGCAAATGGAGAGCACATAAAGGTTGATTAAGTGATATTAAGGATAAAATGATCATTTGAGACATCAGATAAATGGCAGACGATGGTTGAAATCTATCCGGTAACTGCAAACCACAATTGTACCAGGAATGTTCCCCCAAATAGATGTTACTTAACAAGAGGGGCTCGTTTTCAAGGGTCGATATATAAATACAAATTTCCAAGGGCTAATATGAAATTAGCCTAGTTTCAAGGGGGTTAAATGCAAAAAAAAATAAACCTACATTAGCAATTAAAAATAGCCAAGATCTATAATGGATAACCTTTATCAACAAGATTATGTTAACCCCCCCCCCCCCCCCCCCCCCCCCCCCAAAACAACTATTTCCAATAATACAGAAAAAGAAAAAAAAAAAAAAAAAGAATCTTACTGTAATCAAGGATCTAAACTTTACTCATTTAGAGGTCATAATCAAAACCAAAACTGTAGAACATCATTATCAAAGATCAAGTTACAAAGGCATCTGTAGCGATGCAAGCACTGGATACAAAATCCGACAAGAACAAAATAATAATATAACTATAGTTTCTTGAAAGATAACACATAATATAACTATAGATTGCATGTATCGAGCCCCATGGAACCACTGTAACAATTGAAACATAGAATTATTCCTCCTCCATTAGTTCCTCGACCTGTAGTGCTATCTTTGCGTCTTGTAGATGTTGCTCAGAATTCAAGAAGCGTGAATCAGAAATAAGATTGCTAGCGACCCAATTTATCAGCAGCACCAGGTGATGAATCGATCCCTCAGGGCCAACAAAAAGACGGTTGGTTCAGAGAAATCAGAACCGAGGACTGCACTGTGTTAGTTAAACAGGCTTAAAGACGAAACTAATACGAATTCGCTGCATTAATATTCATCCAAGAAGGAGTACGACAAAATTCGAGCCTAAGATGAACTCATAAAGGATCTTCCAGACCAGCTCTCGTCTGCCTTGCCCTTGTCAGAGCCTCCGCCAAAACTGCTCCCACCAAAGCCTCCGCCAAAACCGCTCCCGCCGAAGCCACTAGAACGGCCCGAACCTGAGTCGCCAAAACCACCCGAACGGCCAAACCCAGAACCACCAAACCCGCCTCCCGTTGAACCCGACCCACCAAAGGATCCGAAACGGCCCCCAGATTCACCATACCCACCGGTACGCCCTGATGAAGGACCGCTGGAACCACCGCTGCCACCATAAGTGCGAGGGCGGCCATAACTAGAACCGCCAAAACTGCCACCGCCACCGCCTCCACGACCAAAACCTGATCCACCCATGCGGCCACCTCCATATGAATCAAACCGGCCACCCATGCCACCGAAGGTATCTTCACCCCCACCCTCTACTGCGATCTTTTCAAGCTGAAATTCCATATAAAAAAGGAAATAAGTCAGCAGACCCAACATAGTTTCAGAGAGAAAATAGAAAGGTAGTAGAATATAATATAGCCCAACCTAACAGAAAATAGAAATAATGTATTAAACCAAGATTGGACTAGCAGAACTTTAGAAAAAGATTTGAGTAAGTTTACAAAGAAAGGTCAAATAGATAATCATATTCACGATTTCGAATAAATCAGTGATGCTACTCCGATGTCTCTTCTGATTATTAAAGATAAAACAAAGATCTTTGCAGTTTGCAATAGCAAATGGTTCAGATATAATATAGAGAACTCTCCAAAGTACCTCTGTAAACTTGCATCCAACATCTTGCTCGATGCCCCTGACAAGCCGTGTTTGTTGTTGGGTGTAAATGAGAATCGCATTTCCTTTCTTCCCAGCTCGCCCCGTTCGACCAGACCTATGGACAAAGATCTCAGAAGAATTCGGTAATTCGTAATGGATCACCTGGGCAAAGAAAGAAAGGTTAAGCTACTTGAAACAAATTTCATGTAGAAAAGCTAATCAAGCATATATAGTTGAAAATCATGAAAGAAAATGCACAAATCTTGTATATTATTCATAGTAAACGCCATCATGATTAGCTCCATTGTTAAATACAAAGTAATCAAGTTTGAATGGATATATATTTCTAATCTCATTTTATTTATAAATCATATTGCTTACCATAACCATGATGGTCCTTTCTTACCCTAAATACCAATATACCATACATGTGCCCCAGGTCGGTTTCATGGGCTCACAGGCTTTAAATCGATGAAAGCAACAAAACAGATAACTCATTCCCTAGGTTTTACAAAGTAGCAACAATAGTTGAACCACAAGATCTGGCACCTCTTGAAGAACTTCTCACATTACATAAAACCATAAAATTCAAGATAGATGTACAAAATTTCATGATGATGCCTTGCAAGATCTAGCATCCCTCATTGTAATTAATGAAAACATGCACAATTGCACAGGCCACTAGTAGCCTACACATTGCAGGCTTCAAAGCTAGCCCTATGAAAATGGCATCTCCAGAGCAGAATCAGCAGCCAGTGATTTTCCTTACATTGGCCTGACACTAGGTTCTTCAAAAAGTGCTTTTTGTCATGGAAACTCTTTGCATGGTATTAGTCCTCTCAGACAACCTCATGTTGACAGAAAACATGACATTTTAGCCATGGTTTTAAATTTTGATTTAGTGTCTGATTTCGGTTCAGACCGAAACCAAAATTACGGTCAAAGTTTTGACCAAATGGCGAAATTTTTTAAAATGGCCAAAAAATGGTATTTTTGATGGCCTAGCGGATCCGGTGAATTTGGCGACAAGATCGGGCAATATCCAGCAAAATTCGACTGGTTGGGTGAAATCCAGCAGCTTTGGACGAAAACTGCCAGGTTTCGATCGAAATCTTGGTTCATGTAAACTATAAAGCCTCAAACCCACCGAAACCATCCAAGGGTTTCCCGAAATATGTGGTTTGGTTTCCGTCAATATCCTCAAAATACCATAAAAAATTACAAAATTCGACGAAATGGTCAACAAAACCAAACCACAGATTTCAAACCCACCCGATTTCTTGAGCCTCAATGTTTTCGGTAGAACTTTTGGCGAAATCCAGCGAAATGCACCCGATATTACAAAATTTGGGAGAAATAAAGGTCCAGATTCGACCTTATCTTTCGCTTCGGTCTCAACCGAAATTGAAATATTTCGGCAAAATTTCACCATTTCAACCAAAATTTGAAGCCATGATTTTAGCACATATCCAGTGCTGCACTGCCTGGTAAGACTGCAAGATGTTTTCCAACATCAAATATTTATGTCGCACAACTGTAGCCACTAACCTAGTAAAAAGATTATGAGTCCCTCTCTTACTAAAGCATAGTGTGCATTCTAATGCAAGGTACGTAGAGAAATAATATATAAAATTCTAATCGCACCATAAAGAAAGGCACTTTATTCCATTAGCTGTATATAGAAAAAGAGCAAAAGCAAGCAGGTTACCATCCAGAAAAAACTTCAAAATAGAAGCTAAACCTATCATAGTATACACATTGCAAGTCAACATACAATACAGTGCAGAAGAATGATAGCAAAATTAAAACATTTAAAATAGAATTGACAAGAACTTACCAAATCAACATTAGGTATATCTAATCCACGAGCAGCGACATCCGTAGCAATCAAGACATTAAAGCGACCATCCCGAAAGCCAGAAAGTGTTCTTTCCCTCTCGTTTTGTGAAATATCTCCATGCAAAGGCTGACATTCAAAACTCCGTTTCATAGAGTAAGCCAAACGGTCCGCATCACGTTTTGTTTGAGTGAAAATTATGCATTTACCTCCTTTAGCATGTTCCTAAGAATAATTAAAAAATGATTAGTTATTCCGCTAATGTATAACAAAACTAAAAAAATGGAGATGGAAATTTGAAGGGGGGAATGATCAACAGTTACCTTAATTAATGGCCCAAGAATTGATGGTTTAGCGAAATTGTCTGTCGCGATAGAATAAAGAGTAATCCCTTCAGCTAACTTCTGATCATTCTCACCGACCTATTGAAAAGCTCTCTAGTATTAGTTCTAAGTGATGATCAAATGCTTCAACTGCAACAACGTAATTTAACTGGTTTAAAGTACATTATTAAAAAAAAAAACCTGCATCTAGTACGTGCATATTTGTTTGGAAGGCAAACAAAATTGAGGCCCCAATCAATCACATGGCCAAGAGATTAGATAAAGTACCTATCTCACAATCTGAGTTCCACTCACATAAGAATGAAAGCTAGATGTAGCATTCCCAATATGACAAAAGAGAGATGAAGAGTAAGCATTACTTATAAATAGGTAAGAAACATGTGATTGTAGTAGCAAAAAATGATTTATAAATAAGGCCCTTACTACATGAAAATATATAGGTAGTAGCGAAAAATGAACTTAGCAAAATGAAAATATGCATAAAGCATGTGAAGGCTATGAAGCACAGAGTAATAGATACAACTGAGAAAGCCTAGAGGATATTAAAAGTGAAATAGGTGATGAAGAACTAATCTACTAGTATGGGTAGAACAACGACAATCATATGCATGCCGAACAGAAGAGAATGTTGATGCATCGGACAAAATATAGGAAAATTTCGAAAAAGTAACAAACAAGTTCTCAAGTACTTGAATGGCAAAGCACTTTAAAGGCCAAGCTAGGCTGTGGTAATTGTTAAGCAAGCAGCTTGTGCATCATAATTAAATACATACGCAGAAAAAAAAGCTTTAATTTTATTTTGAAGGTTCAAAAAAAATGTGTTTGTACTAACAGGCCCTGCACCTAGTGCTTTGACAACTATTAAATCATATATATTCTATTATATTTGAAGATTCTAGAAATGTGTGTTTGAAAAGTACAAGTCCTGCACCAAGTGCTATAACATCTGAAGGAATAACAAGAAAATATCAAGGCCATCAATTTGATCTCAAAAGAGACAAACATATTCTGCATGAAGGAAGAGCACTAATGAGTTGCAAAAAAATAATTAACATGAAATTTAACATTCATCAAAATCTAAGAAACAGGCATGCATACTTACAAGGTCAATGACAAGTGGATCTTTCAGGTGCTTCTGGGTAAGCTTTCTTATCCAAGGGGGCATTGTTGCTGAGAACATCATGCTTTGCCGCTTTGGGGACAACTTTTCTAATATTATCTCCACATCTTCATCAAAACCCACGGCAAGCATCTGATCAGCTTCATCAAGAACAACAAATTGTACTTCTGACAGATTTAAGGCACCTCTCTTAAGCAAATCAATAATTCGACCAGGAGTTCCAACAACAACATCAACACCATACTCGAGTGTTCTCATTTGTTGCTGAATGGGTACCCCTCCATAAACACAGATCGTGTCCAAAGGGGCAGATTCTCTGAATTCCTTCTCCACTTGTCGAGCAAGTTCTCTGGTTGGTGCCAAAACTATGGCCAAAGGGTTTCTCCCACGCCTGAAGGTTTGGAAGAAATAGATAACCTTACTCTCTATTTTCCGCATATCAAATGAAAACTCCTAAGTTCAAATACGTAGACCAAACTCCGAATGCCTAACAACGAATAATAAACTAACCCGTGCTTTGCATTGAAGCGAATAATTTTGTCCATAATGGGGATTCCAAAAGCAAGAGTTTTTCCTGTTCCTGTTTTCGCTCTACCAATCATATCGCGCCCTTGCATTGCTGGTTCGAGAACAGCTTTCTAGACAAAAGAACAGAAGCAAGCATTAACTGACATATTACTGACAAGCATATCGAATACTCTATTGTCTAACAGAGATGCATATTTCAGATGTACAACTTCAACATACAACGGAACAAAAATCCTGTCATAGAAACTGCAAATATGAACAAGTTCATATATCATTTCAATCATCCATGCACATTATGTATCACTGAAATGCTATAGTCAGAAGAATGGGTGCAAAGGAAAGTTTGGAAACATGCTATAAATTACTAACTCATATACCATAAAGATAGTTAAGGCAGAGTATCCCCACAAACTAAGAATGCTACAATCTGGTTCAACATTGTCAATATATTCTGAACTCCATTGGAATATGGAGCAGTAAAATGCCATAGTGAGAGTGTAGCGGTGAAAAACATGCCGCTTACTAGTTAATTCATTTACTTTAAAGTTGGTTCATGCGATAACATCCGGCCAAACAAATAAAACTTCAATCCAATCTCATAAAAATAAAAGAAAATTCTTCCTTGAATCTTCTAGCATCTCTTTGAATAGGACAAGAAATCAAGCATTGTCTAAACTAAAAAAAATCTTCCTTGAATCCTCTAGCAACTCTTTGAATCCTCTGCCTTGGGAGTAAATGATTGGCGCCAACTCTTTGATCCTTTAGGTTTGTATGCTAATTGGCGGATCTCTGTGTGTGTGTGTGTGTGTGTGAGAGAGAGAGAGAGAGAGAGAGAGAGAGGAGGGACCTCTCTCTCTCTCTCTCTCTCTCTCTCTCTCTCTCTCTCTCTCTCTCTCTCTCTCTCTCTCTCACACACACACACACAAATCCGCCAATTAGTATACAAACCTAAACCTTAACTTTGAGTAGCGACCCAGCATAAATGTCTGTTCGGATCGTTGACTTTGGAGGGACTTCGCAACATGATAGACATGCCTTCTACTTCAGTGAAATAGACATTACAAAGCTTTTGTATTATCACACAGATTATGCTCACATACAATCTTCTTTCCAAGCTCTCTCCATCAAACTTTATGTGATTGATCCAAAATCGTAGGTTCCATCCTCCTTCAAACTTCTCCCATTTCATCTTTTTCCTTAATTTTTTTACTAGCTTCGAATTGAGTTGAATTAAGACCATAGTGTTTGTTAGTATCAATATTCTATGAGCCAGCATAAGCTATTGCATAGTTAAAAATGGAGAGGATTCATGGAAGGGACGGATAGGAACAATGAGGAGTCAATGATAACAACATCAGCACAATTGGATGGGTAATGGATAAGAGGTGGGGGGAAATCCGCAAAGCAAAGAGTGCTTTAAGGTTAAGAGAAACTTGAGTTTAAGTATGGACGGTCCCAAATATGAGCTCACATGCTTGCATTCTAATCTAGATCGAACTTGAGCCTAGCATTAATCGTTATATCATGCCCGTGCGATGTACGGGCCACCACCGAGACGGTCACTGCTAACCTGCTTTCATAATCCAACCTATTCTTCTTAGAAAATAGGTTTGGTCCAACCTATTCTTCTCAAAAAATAAAATATGGGATCCTAGAAAATAGTATCAGTTGTCCTAAAAATGAAAATGATTGGAATTCAATTATTTTATCATATCATATCCTTCATTGTTAGATCTTCATATTTTAAGAAAACCACATATAGGAATCAAAACAATTTAAGGACACCTAGAAAATTAATAAAGGTAGCTAATAAATAAATAAATAAATAATAACAGAGCCAAGTTAAACCTATTCTCATCAAATCCTACAAATTACATCAACCCTCTCATTTTTCGTAACCTGGATAAAACTTTGGGCAGTGAGTTAAATTAAAGAAGTCCAAATGCATTTGTTTTCTCGGATTCGGGGTTCTTTTACCTAACAAGGCTAACATTCAATTGTACCAATGCAAGAATAAGACATTTGATTCCAATCATCGAGATATAGAACACGATTTACAGTTTTTGTGAATTTGCTTAAATAATGTACGGAAAAATATGTCAAAATAATCACTACAAGTCAATAGACAATTCCATTAATCGGTCCATATTTCCATTTAAAGTTACGAGCTTATAAAGGCCTAATCAATGGATGATGGCCTGGTGTGATCCTCTACAGAAACAAACCCAGAAAAGGTTCCATAAAACTATCCTTTGGAGATCGAAAAGGATCATAAAAACATAAAAGCATTCCCAGATTTACAGATATGGTTTCCAGCAGAAAAAAAAAAAACTTGATGCGAAGGAAAAAGAAAGAATGGACAAATCATTTCTTTGCCCTAAAAGTTCAAACTTTCACGTAGCATAAACCATTAGAAACCCCCACAAATCCATAACTCCGTCGTGTCAGAGTGCCGATACCTGTATAGGAAAAAGCTTGGTGATCCCCTTCTTCGCCAGCTCGGACACGATCTCCGGAGCTATCCCTAGCTTGGAGATCTCGAGCCCCTCGTCCCCTTTCTTCGCGGCAGGCAGCTTCTCATCCTCGTAGAAGTCGTCATCCGCTCGAGCGGCATCGGCGGCCCTGAAACCCAGCGGCCCGGCGGAGAAATGGAGACCTCTGCGACTCACGCCGCCAAACCCGAGCTTCTCCGAGACCGTGAATCCATGGAACTGGCGGACTACACCCGCGGGAGCGGAGGAAAATGGTTCGGACGGTGGCGTGTGGGGAAGCCGGAGCGGCTCCCATGAGAGCAAGGCGGCGATGGCTTGCTTCGACGGCGAGGCGGCGGCGATCGATGCGGACCTCCGGAAGAGGGAGTTCATCTTCTTGCGCGGTCGAAAACCCTAATCGCGAGAGAGGTGCAGGGAGATAAACCCTAGCGAGCCGCCAAGGTTCGGGGACGAAAGTTGCTTTATGCGCGTTGAGCGGAGAAGGGTTTTAGGGGAAAAGCTCGGATCTGGATTGCCCGCATGGAAATGCTATGCGCTATTCCGATCTACCGCCCGTTTACCCGCGATTACTGTTAGATTGGAAAGGTACGGATGAGATAGCTTTTTGTTGGGGAGGAGCGGATTTCCGTACAGATTTCCTACGGGGTTGCTCTAGTCCGGTGCCTCTGTGGGTCTAGGGTCTCTGGCATTGTTACATCAAATGCACGGTTGAGATTGAAAATCCTCCGCGATGACACGGTCCCCAGCCGTTGTTTTAGAGCATCTCCAAGGGGCTCCTTACCGAAGCTAACATAGGAGCACGTCACCCAATACATGCTCTCCAACTGCCTCCGAACCGGCTAGTCGCTCCGAAGCCACTCGTAGGTTACAATGAGCGAGCACCTCTTGGCTCTCGCTATTCGTGGGCCCCTCCTAAGGCTAAGGTTAGTAATGGGCTCGGGCCAGCCCGAAGCCCACTGGGCCGGACCCGATTTGGGCCTACTTTGGATAGAGTTAGCTTGGGCTTTGGGCCAGGCTGGGCTTGAACATTCTGGCCGACTGTGTTATGGACCGGGTATGGACAACCACTAACCCAACCCGAAGCCCGAAATATTTTATTTTTATTTTTTTGTATACAATGAACACATAGTTTTAAAAGTGCCCATGTTACAAATATCAATGCCTGAGACTTTAGGAGCATTATTTCACATATATCCTTTCAATGTATATCGTAATCAGTGTTGTTTTCTACTTTTATTGTGTGATCAAGAGAGTAAAAAAGATTTATGCATATACCGCGTTAGAAATATGGCTTACTTTGGGCTTGGGCTTCGTAAAGAAGTTTCGGGCAAGGTTTGGGCCAAGCCTAAAATTTTTAATTTGGGCTTGGGTCGGGTATAGGCACACACTCATCAGTTTGGGCCAAGCCTAGGCATGGGGTGTCCCGACCCATTAATAGCCCTATCCCCCCCCCCCCCCCCCCCCCCCCCCCCCCCCCCCCTCCCTTCACATGCCAGGGCACACAAGCATGTCCAATGTTCCACAGTCGTCCGATGTTTAATCCTAGCATCTATATCGGGTGAGTCTCTACTAGCTGATAATTTTTTCCCGAAGCCAATATAGTTGCTAAGGTAACTTCGAAATGCTTTTGTCCTCTGGTAGATCCAAACACAAGAATTATGGCGGTTGTTTTTTTGGATTTACTGTAGTTGCTACAGCAACACCAAAATTTATCTGATAGTGGAAACTCACTGACTAGAGATGCATTACATCGTAAACATCGGATAGTCCTCGATGGATTCTTGGGTTTTGTCATTTCATGAAAAAAGAGATGAGTTTTTTAGACATTTGGCATAGAGGGGGTGGTTTAGGGAGTCCATTGGGGTGCTCTTCACTATCCACTCCCTACTTTGCCTATGGGACATCTACAGAGCTACTGGAATAGGGAAGGCACTAGGAGTCTGTTGGCCAAATAGTCGGATATTGTTAGACATGAGCCTACCACATTTTAGCTTATGGGTGCAAAAATTTGTCCAAGGCTACAACCAGGCCATTTGGGCCCATGCAAATGGCCTAAATGATGAGTCCATGCCCAAGAAGCATCGCCACATGGTCCACAGACCAAGCGGGCCTTATTTAGAGCCTGGTAGAAGCACAAGTAAGGTCCAACATGGAGGCTTAGGATTAGCGTCACCTCAGCATTGCCACATCATCACTGCCATATCAGGATATACTTCAGCTATAAAAAGGACCACTATGGCATATAGAAAAGGGATTGGTTGGTTGATCAGCGAAAAAGGGGATTTCAAATCCAGAGCTTTCTTCTTCTAGTTCTCTTTTAGTTGCTCCGTGCAATCCCGATTGTAAGAAACTTCTCTCGGCCTGTCGAGAGAACGCTCACCCCCTCTTTCACATACATTATAGTGCAAAGGGACCTCTCGCCCGAAGACGTAGGTCGAAAGTCCAAACTTCGACAACAACTTCTCGTGCCAGCTCTCTCTCTCTCTCTCTGTGTGTGTCTTTCTCTCTATCTCTCTACACTCTAATCTCCATCTGTAAAATATACAGCCATCTACATTCAATCAAGAATTATGGGGTGAGGTCTCTGATAAATACGGTACGAAAATTTTCCCCATATAGCTCAGTCCAGTATTAGAGAATGGACGCCTAAAACTCTTATGAGCTAGACGATTTAACGTTAAAATTGATTAGACCGCTTAAACCAATCGGTTTACAATGAACTAGTCAGTTCACAATATTCCCTCATGAAAAAAAAAAATAAGACTACATATTTAAAAATATTTTACATAAGACACTTGATTGTAAAATCTTTCGAACCGGAAGTTGAACCGTGATCGAGAATATTTTTTATTTTGAGTATGATATGTTTTGTTAAACATCCATATAAGGGGGCTCAACTATGCACCTGTAACGAAATCGATCATGCACCGGAAGGTGTGTGGTGTTATAGATGATAAATCATCAAATCCTAGTCAGATGATCGATCAGGATCTAACGGTGCTCCCCACCGCCCGAGTCAAATCATGGCACCAGTAATATGAGAGACTAAAGATTATCAGAGTATAGTAGAGAACAGGTTTACAAGGGAGTAACATAAATTTAGGATCACTATAGTTTAGCTCGTGTCGCACTCTGGGTGGCCCGCATGGAAATGCTATGCGCTATTCCGATCTACCGCCCGTTTACCCGCGATTACTGTTAGATTGGAAAGGTACAGATGAGATAGCTTTTTGTTGGGGAGGAGCGGATTTTCGCACAGATTTCCTACGGGGTTGCTCTAGTCTCCGGTGCTTATGTGGGTCTAGGGTCTCCGGCATTGTTACATCAAATGCACGGTTGAGATTGAAAATCCTCCGCGATGACACGGTCCCCAGCCGTTGTTTTAGAGCATCTCCAAGGGGCTCCTTACTGAAGCTAACATTGGAGCACGCCACCCAATACATGCTCTCCAACTGCCTCCGAACCGGCTAGTCGCTCCGAAGCCACTCGTAGGTTACAATGAGCGAGCACCTCTTCGCTCTCGCTATTCGTGGGCCCCTCCTAAGGCTAAGGCTAGTAATGGGCTCGGGCCTGCCCGAAGCCCACTGGGCCGGACCCAATTTGGGCCTAGTTTGGATAGAGTTAGCTTGTGCTTTGGGCCAGGCTGGGCTTGAACATTCTGGCCGACTGTGTTATGGGCCGGGTATGGACAACCGCTAACCCAACCCGAAGCCTGAAATATTTTATTTTTATTTTTTTGTATACAATGAATACATAGTTTTAAAAGTGCCCATGTTACAAATATATTGGCCTGAGACTTTAGGAGCATTATTTCACATATATCCTTTCAATGTATAATCAGTGTTGTTTTTTATTTTTATTGTGTGATCAAGAGAAAGTAAAAAAGATTTATGCATATATTGTGTTAGAAATATGGGCTTACTTTGGGCCGGGTTTGGGCTTGGGCTTCGTAAAAAAGTTTCGGGCTAGGTTTGGGCCAAGCCTGAAATTTTTAATTTGGGCTTGCGTCGGGTATAGGCACACACTCATCAATTTGGGCCAAGCCTAGGTATGGGGTGTCCCGACCCGAACCCGACCCATTAATAGCCCTAGCGCACCCCCCCCCCCCCCCCCTTCACATGCCAGGGCACACAAGCATGTCCAATGTTCCACAGTCGTCCGAAGTATAATCCTAGCATCTATATCGGTGAGTCTCTACTAGCTGATAATTTTTTTCCGAAGCCAATATAGTTGCTAAGGTAACTTCGAAATGCTTTTGTCCTCTGGTAGATCCAAACACAAGAATTATGGCGGTTGTTTTTTTGGATTTATTGTAGTCGCTACAGCAACACCAAAATTTATCTGATAGTGGAAACTCGCTGACTAGAGATGCATTACATCGTAAACATCGGATAGTCCTCGATGGATTCTTGGGTTTTGTCATTTCATGAAAAAAGAGAAGAGTTTTTTAGACATTTGGCATAGAGGGAGTGGCTTAGGGAGTCCGTTGGGGTGCTCTTCACTATCCACTCCCTACTTGGCCTGTGGGACATCTAAGGAGCTACTGGAATAGGGAAGACACTAGGAGTTTGTTGGCCAGATAGTCGGATATTGTTAGACATGAGCCTACCACTTTTAGCTTATGGGTGCAAAAATTTGTCCAAAGCTACAACCAGGCCATTTGGGTCCATGCAAATGGCCTAAATGATGAGTCCATGCCCAAGAAGCATCGCCACATGGTCCACAGACCAAGCATGCCTTATTTAGAGCCTGGTAAAAGCACAAGTAAGGTCCAACATGGAGGCTTAGGATTAGCGTCACCTCAGCATCGCCACAACATCACTGCCATATCAGGATATACTTCAGCTATAAAAGGATCACTATGGCATATAGAAAAGGGATTGGTTGGTTGATCAGCGAAAAAGGGGATTTCAGATCTAGAGCTTTCTTCTTCTAGTTCTCTTTTAGTTGCTCCGTGCAATCCCGATTGTAAGAAACTTCTCTCGGCCTGTCGAGAGAACGCTCACCCCCTCTTTCACATACATTATAGTGCAAAGGCACCTCTCGCCCGAAGACGTAGGTCATAATGCCAAACTTCGACAACAACTTCTCGTGCCATCTCTGTGTGTGTGTGTGTGTGTGTGTGTGTGTGTGTGTGTGTGTGTGTGTGTGTGTGTGTGTGTCTATCTCTCTACTTTCTAATCTCCATCTGTAAAACATGCAGCCATCTACATTCAATCAAGAATTATGCGGTGAGGTCTCTGATAAAGACGATACGAAAATTTCCCCCATATAGCTCAGTTCAGTATTAGAGAATAGACGCCTAAAACTCTTATGAGTTGGACGATTTAACATTAAAATGATTAGACTGCTTAAACCAATCGGTTTATAATGAACCAGTCAGTTCACAATATTCCCTCATGAAAAAAAAAAATTGATACTACATATTTAAAAATATTTTACATAAGACACTTGATTGTAAAATCTTTCGAACCGGAAGTTGAACCGTGATCGAGAATATTTTTTATTTTGAGTATGATATGTTTTGTTAAACATCCATATAAGGGGGCTCACCTCTGCACCCGTAACGAAATCGATCATGCACCGGAAGGTGTGTAGTGTTATAGATGACAAATCATCAAATCCTAGTCAGATAATCGATAAGGATCTAACGGTGCTCCCCACCGCCCGAGTCAAATCATGGTACCAATAATAGGAGAGACTAAGGATTATCAGAGTATAGTAGAGAACATGGTTACGAGGGAGTAACATAAGTTTAGGATCACTAGAGTTCAGCTCGTGTCGCACTCTAGGTGGCTACGCGGGTTAATCGGATTAGGGCTGATTAATGAAGCTTTCGGTGTGTCACCGAACAGTTAATCAGTGATCTGGTTGGAGCTAGAGATCCTGAACCCTGAAGGTTCCACCCTGTCGTTGCGTATAGAAATTGTTCTCCGACATAGTTGGACATGTTGGATGTGAAGTAGCGCAATGGAGCGTAAGCCCGAAACCTAAGAACCTAATTCACATATGTTTAGGGTCATAGGGGTACTTTGGTAAATACTGAAATATGGCTCAAAACATATTAAATATGGATCTTAAAATGAGCAAAATAATTCCAGGAGCTCATAGGTGCTAATGGAACTCGATTCTAAGTAGCGCACCTCACTCTATCTTTCTTACAATGTTCCCCTTTCGTGAGGGCGTTTTCATCCAGGCTTCACGCATTACAAGAAATAGGTTATTTACCGACGAACATTTTTATGCCCGTCGGTAATAATGTACTTTTTACCGACGGTATTAATAATGTCCGTCGGTATTATAACTTTGATTTTTTTAATTTTTTTAACACATTTATTACCGACGGTCATATATATTCCGTCGGTATAAACATTGTAACGACGGAAAATATATTTCCGTCGGTATAATAAGTTTTTACCGACGAACATATTCCCGTCGGTACAAAGTATCTCGTTTTACCGACGGATATGTAATTTCCGTCGGCATAATGGCTTTATACCGACAAATAACTAACGACCGTCGGTAATATACCACGACGAAACTCAGGGTAAAAATCGAGTCTCTGGAAAAAATGGAACCCTGAGTTTCGTCGTTGGTTTTTACCGACGGACAATATTTAGCCGTCGGAATAAAGTGATTAGGCCGACGAACATTAAATGCCGTCGGTAAAAACAACCGACGAGTCGTTGGTTTATACCGACGGAGTTTATGTTTCGGTTGGTATAAAGTCATTGTACCGACGGAAGTAAAAAAGTCCGTCGGTAATAAGCCTCTCATAACTTAATTCAGCGATCCCCCCTTCTGTTTTATTTTGATCTGATCTCTCCCCGCCCCCCCCCTCTCTCTCTCTCTCTCTCTAAATCTCCCCAGCCTCCCTCCCCCCATCCCCGGCGTCCCTCCGCCCCTCCCCGGCGTCCCTCCGGTCGACCCCCTCCCCGGCGTCCCTCCGGCCGACCGATCGACCGGTGGCGAGCTCCTCCTCCTCCTCGTGGACTCCGGCCAGTGAGATCCTCCTCCTCCTCCTCGTGGGCTCCGGCCATATTATAAAAATTAGGTATATGATTAGGATTAGGTCTAGGGTTCATCCCATGGCTTATTGATCTTATGGTTCAGGATTCGTTTTAATTTATAAAGGAGTGGCATTGAAATAAATTTTGATGCATAGTAGGTGGTATTTTGATCCTTGAAATATGGTTGTCCCTAAAACTGATCTCTTATCAGGGGCCGTTCACTAAGTCCTCCAAAATTCTATAATACTTGTTTCGGTACAGTACTAAAATTAACATGGACCATTGGATGGCCTTATGGTCGATCTCAGGCATCCTCTAGGATTTTATATCAACCATCATAAATAATCAACCACCGTATATTTATGGACTCAACTCTGCTACAGTAACAAAATCGGTCTATAACATACCAATAGAGCCAAGGGCCGTGCAATGAGGAAGCAATGGTGACGATACGTAAGATTATTTTCCATCGCACGACCCTAGGTGATACTTGTCTATTACAGATCGATCTTGTTACTGGAACATAGTGGAGTCCTACATTTATGAGCTTCAAACTTAGAACCATGAGTTTTTTTTTCTTGTGGCAAATTTATTTTATGTAACCCTCTATAAACTAACTTTTGAATATGACCACATAACTTCTTTATATTAGCGGCTATTGATTAACCAAATACGATGCATTAACTTAATGTATCATTCATTTTTTATTCAATTGACTTGGTATGTGATTTTTGACCACAGCCACAATCATTATGTCTTTTCTAATTGTATGTGCCGACTTTATAAGCCCTCTTATTAATCATTTTAATGATCTCCAACTGATAGCTCAGCCGGTAATGCATGCACCCTCTGGTCTAGTTTAAGAGTTCGAATAAATACTACGACATATTTTTCTCCCGCTCTGTAGTGGATCTTTCTTTTGCCTTGGTGACGAGTCTTGAGCATGTGGAGTAATTACACAATCAGGGGTATTTCTCTCGCTCTTGTGGTCTTTGGTCTATCTTCTACTGGCGCACTACCATGTGATGCACTGATCACTTGGGTCCTAAAAAAAATCATTTTAATACAAAAAAACACACACACATATATATAATTTTTAGCTTTATTATATTAAAAAAGTTTATTTTCTAATCTTTCAATGTCTTCACCGAAAGATCACATAATTTAAAGTAAACTATCCCATCGGGCGTTCCATAATATGGTTGCCCTGATACATCCAATCTATTTAATGGCAGGCACCCATGACAAGTGAATGACACTCATCCTAACTGACGATGATAAATGCATCATGCCCATCGCCTTACGGCACGGGGCACCTCATGTGGTCATTACTTATAATTTAAATCATTTCTTCATCATTTTTTTTGGCTCATGTGACGATGGCTAGGGTTTTTTTTAAAATAAAATTTGATGTTTCATATTGTTTCATATGTAAATCTTACTGTTTCATATGTAAATTAAACTGTTTCAGATGGCATCACGGTCATATGTTCGTAGAGGCAGAGGCAGGGGTGGGGTAGCTCGGAGCGCTCCGGCTGCCACCCCAGGGTCCGAGGCTGAGCCGTCCGGATCTAGTAGTGCTGTTCCTCTCTCCACACCAGCTTCTGATGTGGTCGCAGCCTCCGGAGCTTCGAGCAATGCTCAGTACTCGGCTACAGCGTTTACGCCCACAGGTAATGTTTAGATCTAAAGTTTTATATATGTTGTAAATACTTCTTCAGTACTGTTGTATATTTTATTTGCAGGGTCGAGGATCACTAGGCACGTAGGCGATCGGGGTGTGACGACGGCCCGGCGCTTGTCGGCCTTACGCGAGCCGCTTTCCCTACAGTGGAGCGGCATGACCTTTGTGGGCGAGCACGCTTCTGACGCCGCCACGTGAGTCGGCATTATAGTACGGGAGGAGAGGAATGCCCCGATTGTGGGGTTAAGGGGGTGGAAGAATATTGATGCATCCTATAAGGAGAGGATGTATCAGCAGTTTTTGGTACGTTAGTTTCATTAAAGTATTTTAGAATAATATCGTACTTCTTTATAATTTGATTTGATAAAATGACTTGTTTCTAAATTGATTTTACAGGAGAAATTTAAATGGGAGAACATGGAAACCGACACCCATCGAGAGGACTTGTGGAAGATGATGGGTGAGCGGTACAGGGATTACCGTCACGAGCTCTACCAGCTCTACGGTTACTTGGTCGGCCAGCCGGCTGAGGAGGTACAGGCTGCGGCCGGGATGAGAGACGCGCCACCGCTACACATTCTACAGTTTTTGGTCGCTCACTGGGCCACCCCTAGCTTTCAGGTATAATTATAATTTTATTGATTCGTACTTGTTTTAATGTTATACTAAAAATTTGTATTGATGTTTCAAAATTTAATCGATTGACACAGAGGAAATCTGCTATAGGCAAGCAGAATAGAAGTACCTCGATGACACCTGCTCCAGTGAAGGGGAGGACCTCCATGCCCCAGCTTGCCCAGCAGCTGGTAAAAGATACAAACATTATTATTATTTAAAGCTCTATACATGTTATATTAACTCATCTATTTATTTTATATGTCCAACAGACACAGTCCTTGGGCCACGAGCCTAATAGGATTGACCTTTTTGAGGCCTCTAGGAGGCGGCGTATCGATGGGGCATTTCTGGACGATAGGGTTGCCTCGCAAGTGGTAAGTAATTAAATTACTGTTAATATATTCTTATACATATGCCATAAAATATCATTGAATATCATTGGTTGTTTTTATATAGGAGAGGATGCGACTTCTAGTGACCCCGTCGGGCGAGGCCGGCTCCTCCTCCAGCTCAGTATATATCGACTCAACAATGGATACTGTGCTGAGACCTGCCACGCACGGCCGTGTCCTCTGTACGGGCCTTGGAGTCACGCCCTCCTCCTACTTTGGACGAGAGGGTATGCGCTCGAGGGCACGGGACACCCAGACCGGTGCTATCACTCAGCTGCAGTCTGTGCTAGACACAGAGCGAGAGCAGAGGCAGGCCCTCGAGCAGAGGATTGAGGCGGAGCGAGAGCAGAGGCAGGCCCTCGAGCAGAGGGTTGAGGCGGAGAAGAAGGCCCTCGATAAGGAAAGAGAAGCTCGCAGAGAACTGGAGCGTCGGCTTAATGACTTCATAAGCCGGTCTAGCGGTGGCTCATGCTTATGATTAGGTACTTACTAATCTTTATAATATTAGTAAAAAATATGAATCTTACTAATTTGAGTTTAGATCATATTATCACACTTATGATTTTCCAACACCTAGATTCTAAATCGGTGAATCGGAGCGTAAATTGTTCAAATATCCAATTAGAACTCGCTCGCAAGTCCGAAATACGGAATAATTCCAAGTTTGAATTATCGGATGCCGATCCGATGACGATCGGATCGAATCCAAACCTATTTCATATCCGAAACACGCTAAGTTATGATTTTCCAACACTTAGACTCTAAATCCGTGAATCGGATCGTAAATTGGTCAAATATCCAATTAGAACCCGCTCGCAAGTCCGAAATACGGAATAATTCCAAGTTCGAATTATCGGATGCCGATCCGATGACGATCGGATCGAATCCAAACCTATTTCATATCCGAAACACGCTAACTTATGATTTTCCAACACTTAGACTCTAAATCGGTGAATCGGAGCGTAAATTGGTCAAATATCCAATTAGAACCTGCTCGCAAGTCCGAAATACGGAATAATTCCAACTTTGAATTATCGGATGCCGATCCGATGACGATCGGATCGAATCCAAACTTATTTCATATCCGAAACACGCTAAGTTATGATTTTCCAACACTTAGACTCTAAATCGGTGAATCGGAGCGTAAATTGGTCAAATATCCAATTATAACTCGGTCGCAAGTCCGAAATACGGAATAATTCCAACTTCAAATTATCGGATGCCGATCCGATGACGATCCGATCGAATCCAAACCTATTTCATATCCGAAACAAGATAACTTATGATTTTCCAACACTTAGACTCTAAATCGGTGAATCGGATCGTAAATTGGTCAAATATCCAATTAGAACCCGCTCGCAAGTCTGAAATACGGAATAATTCCAAGTTCGAATTATCGGATGCCGATCCGATGACGATCGGATCGAATCCAAACCTATTTCATATCCGAAACACGCTAACTTATTATTTTCCAACACTAAGACTCTAAATCGGTGAATCGGAGCGTAAATTGGTCATATATCCAATTAGAACCCGCTCGCAAGTCCGAAATACGGAATAATTCCAACTTCGAATTATCGGATGCCGATCCGATGACGATCCGATCGAATCCAAACCTATTTCATATCTGAAACACGCTAAGTTATGATTTTCCAACACTTAGACTCTAAATCGGTGAATCGGAGCGTAAATTGGTCAAATATCCAATTAGAACCCGCTCGCAAGTTCGAAATACGGAATAATTCCAAGTTCGAATTATCGGATGCCGATCCGATGACGATCCGATCGAATCCAAACCTATTTCATATCCGAAACACGCTAAGTTATGATTTTCCAACACTTAGACTCTAAATCGGTGAATCGGATCGTAAATTGGTCAAATATCCAACTAGAACCCGCTCGCAAGTCCGAAATACGGAATAATTCCAACTTCGAATTATCGGATGCCGATCCGATGATGATCCGATCGAATCCAAACCTATTTCATATCCGAAACACGCTAAGTTATGATTTTCCAACACTTAGACTCTAAATCGGTGAATCGGATCGTAAATTGGTCAAATATCCAATTAGAACCCGCTCGCAAGTCCGAAATACGGAATAATTCCAACTTCGAATTATCGGATGCCGATCCGATGACGATCGGATCGAATCCAAACCTATTTCATATCCGAAACACGCTAACTTATGATTTTCCAACACTTAGACTCTAAATCGGTGAATCGGACCGTAAATTGGTCAAATATCCAATTAGAACCCGCTCGCAAGTTCGAAATACAGAATAATTCCAAGTTCAAATTATCGGATGCCGATCCGATGACGATCCGATCGAATCCAAACCTGTTTCATATCCGAAACACGCTAACTTATGATTTTCCAACACTTAGACTCTAAATCGGTGAATCGGAGCGTAAATTGGTCAAATATCCAATTACAACCCGCTCACAAGTCCGAAATACGGAATAATTCTAAGTTCGAATTATCGGATGCCGATCCGATGACGATCGGATCGAATCCAAACCTATTTCATATCCGAAACACGCTAAGTTATGATTTTCCAACACTTATACTCTAAATCGGTGAATCGGATCGTAAATTGGACAAATATCCAATTAGAATTCGCTCGCAAGTCCGAAATACGGAATAATTCCAAGTTCGAATTATCGGATGCCAATCCGATGAGGATCGGATCGAATCCAAACCTATTTCATATCCGAAACACGCTAAGTTATGATTTTCCAACACTTAGACTCTAAATCGGTGAATCGGAGCGTAAATTGGTCAAATATCCAATTAGAACCCGCTCGCAAGTCTGAAATACGGAATAATTCCAAGTTCGAATTATCGGATGCCGATCCGATGACGATCCGATCGAATCCAAACCTATTTCATATCCGAAACACGCTAAGTTATGATTTTCCAACACTTAGACTCTAAATCGGTGAATCGGATCGTAAATTGGTCAAATATCCAATTAGAACCCGCTCGCAAGTCCGAAATACGGAATAATTCCAACTTCGAATTATCGAATGCCGATCCGATGACGATCGGATCGAATCCAAACCTATTTCATATCCGAAACACGCTAAGTTATGATTTTCCAACACTTAGACTCTAAATCGGTGAATCGGATCGTAAATTGGTCAAATATCCAATTAGAACCCGCTCGCAAGTCCAAAAAACGGAATAATTCCAAGTTCGAATTATCGGATGACGATCCGATGACGATCGGATCGAATCCAAACCTATTTCATATCCGAAACACGCTAACTTATGATTTTCCAACACTTAAACTCTAAATCGGTGAATCGGAGCGTAAATTAGTCAAATATCCAATTAGAACACGCTCGCAAGTCCGAAATACGGAATAATTTCAAGTTTGAATTATCGGATGCCGATCCGATGACGATCGGATTGAATCCAAACCTATTTCATATCCGAAACACGCTAAGTTATGATTTTCCAACACTTAGACTCTAAATCGGTGAATCGGAGCGTAAATTGGTCAAATATCCAATTAGAACCCGCTCGCAAGTCCGAAATACGGAATAATTCCAAGTTCGAATTATCGGATGCCGATCCGATGACGATCCGATCGAATCCAAACCTATTTCATATCCGAAACACGCTAAGTTATGATTTTCCAACACTTAGACTCTAAATCGGTGAATCGGAGCGTAAATTGGTCAAATATCCAATTAGAACCCGCTCGGAAGTCCGAAATAAGGAATAATTCCAAGTTCGAATTATCGAATGCCGATCCGATGACGATCGGAACGAATCCAAACCTATTTCATATCCGAAACATGCTAAGTTATGATTTTCCAACACTTAGACTCTAAATTAGTGAATCAGAGCGTAAATTGGTCAAATATCCAATTAGAACCCGCTTGCAAGTCCGAAATACGGAATAATTCCAAGTTCGAATTATCGGATGTCGATCCGATGACGATCCGATCGAATCCAAACCTATTTCATATCCGAAACACGCAAACTTATGATTTTTCAACACTTAGACTCTAAATAGGTGAATCGGAGCGTAAATTGGTCAAATATCCAATAAGAACCCGCACGCAAGTCCGAAATATGGAATAATTTTAAATTTGAATTATCGGATGACGATCCGATCGAGTCGAAACCTATTTCATATCCGAAACATGCTAACTTATGATTTTCCAACATTTAGACTATAAATCGGTGAATCGGATCATAAATTGGTCAAATATCCAACTAGAACCCGCTCGCAAGTCCAAAATACGGAATAATTCCAACTTCAAATTATCGGATGCCGATCCGATGACGATCGGATCGAATCCAAACCTATTTCATATCCGAAACACGCTAACTTATGATTTTCCAACACTTAGACTCTAAATCGGTGAATCGGATCGTAAATTGGTCAAATATCCAATTAGAACCCGCTCGCAAGTCCGAAATACGGAATAATTCCAAGTTTGAATTATCTGAAGCTGATCCGATGACGATCGGATCGAATCCAAACCTATTTCATATCCGAAACACGCTAACTTATGATTTTCCAACACTTAGACTCTAAATCGGTGAATCGGAGCGTAAATTGGTCAAATATCCAATTAGAACCCGCTCGCAAGTCCGAAATACGGAATAATTCCAAGTTCGAATTATCGGATGCCGATCCAATGACGATCCGATCGAATCCAAATCTATTTCATATCCGAAACACGCTAACTTATGATTTTCCAACACTTAGACTCTAAATCGGTGAATCAGAGCGTAAATTGGTCAAATATCCAATTATAACTCGCTCGCAAGTCTGAAATACGGAATAATTCCAAATTTGAATTATCGGATACCGATCCGATCGAATCCAATCTATTTCATATCCGAAACACGCTAAGTTATGATTTTCCAACACTTAGACTCTAAATCGGTGAATCGGATCGTAAATTGGTCAAATATCCAATTAGAACCCGCTCGCAAGTCCGAAATATGGAATAATTCCAAGTTCAAATTATCGGATGCCGATCCGATGACGATCGGATCGAATCCAAACCTATTTCATATCCGAAACACGCTAACTTATGATTTTCCAACACTTAGACTCTAAATCGGTAAATCGGAGCGTAAATTGGTCAAATATCCAATTAGAACCCGCTCGCAAGTCCGAAATACGGAATAATTCGAAGTTCGAATTATCGGATGCCGATCCGATGACGATCCGATCGAATCCAAATCTATTTCATATCTGAAACACGCTAAGTTATGATTTTCCAACACTTAGACTATAAATCGGTGAATCAGAGCGTAAATTGGTCAAATATCCAATTAGAACCCGCTCGCAAGTCCGAAATATGGAATAATTCTAAGTTCGAATTATCGGATGCCGATCCGATGACGATCCGATCGAATCCAAACCTATTTCATATCCGAAACACGCTAAGTTATGATTTTCCAACACTTAGACTCTAAATCGGTGAATCGGATCGTAAATTGGTCAAATATCCAATTAGAACCCGCTCGCAAGTCCGAAATACGGAATAATTCCAATTTCGAATAATCGGATGCCGATCCGATGATGATTCGATCGAATCCAAACCTATTTCATATCTGAAACACGCTAAGTTATGATTTTCCAACACTTAGACTCTAAATCGGTGAATCGGATCGTAAATTGGTCAAATATCCAATTAGAACCCGCTCGCAAGTCCGAAATACGGAATAATTCCAACTTCGAATTATCGGATGCCGATCCGATGACGATCCGATCGAATCCAAACCTATTTCATATCCGAAACACGCTAACTTATGATTTTCTAACACTTAGACTCTAAATCGGTGAATCGGATCGTAAATTGGTCAAATATCCAATTAGAACCCGCTCGCAAGTCCGAAATACAGAATAATTCCAAGTTCAAATTATCGGATGCCGATCCGATGACGATCCAATCGAATCCAAACCTGTTTCATATCCGAAACACGCTAACTTATGATTTTCCAACACTTAGACTTTAAATCGGTGAATCGGATCGTAAATTGGTCAAATATCCAATTAGAACCTGCTCGCAAGTCCGAAATTCGGAATAATTCCAACTTCGAATAATCGGATGCCGATCCGATGTTGATTCGATCGAATCCAAACCTATTTCATATCTGAAACACGCTAAGTTATGATTTTCTAACACTTAGACTCTAAATCGGTGAATCGGATCGTAAATTGGTCAAATATCCAATTAGAACCCGCTCGCAAGTCCGAAATACGGAATAATTCCAACTTCGAATTATCGGATGCCGATCCGATGACGATCGGATCGAATCCAAACCTATTTCATATCCGAAACACGCTAACTTATGATTTTCTAACACTTAGACTCTAAATCGGTGAATCGGATCGTAAATTGGTCAAATATCCAATTAGAACCCGCTCGCAAGTCCGAAATACAGAATAATTCCAAGTTCAAATTATCGGATGCCGATCCGATGACGATCCGATCGAATCCAAACCTGTTTCATATCCGAAACACGCTAACTTATGATTTTCCAACACTTAGACTTTAAATCGGTGAATCGGAGCGTAAATTGGTCAAATATCCAATTAGAACCCGCTCACAAGTCCGAAATACGGAATAATTTCAAGTTTGAATTATCGGATGCCGATCCTATGACGATCGGATCGAATCCAAACCTATTTCATATCCGAAACACGCTAAGTTATGATTTTCCAACACTTAGACTCTAAATCGGTGAATCGGAGCGTAAATTGGTCAAATAATCAATTAGAACCTGCTCGCAAGTCTGAAATACGGAATAATTCCAAATTTGAATTATCGGATGCCGATCCGATGACGATCCGATCGAATCCAAACCTATTTCATATCCGAAACACGCTAACTTATGATTTTCCAACACTTAGACTCTAAATCGGTGAATCGGAGCGTAAATTGGTCAAATATCCAATTAGAACCCGCTCGCAAGTCCGAAATACGGAATAATTCCAAGTTAGAATTATCGGATGCCGATCCGATGACGATCCGATCGAATCCAAACCTATTTCATATCCGAAACACGCTAACTTATGATTTTCCAACACTTAGACTCTAAATCGGTGAATCGGATCGTAAATTGGTCAAATATCCAATTAGAACCCGCTCGCAAGTCCGAAATACGGAATAATTCCAAGTTCAAATTATCGGATGCTGATCTGATGACGATCGGATCGAATCCAAACCTATTTCATATACGAAACACGCTAAGTTATGATTTTCCAACACTTAGACTCTAAATCGGTGAATCGGAGCGTAAATTGGTCAAATATCCAATTAGAACCCGCTCGCAAGTCCGAAATACGGAATAATTCCAAGTTCGAATTATCGGATGCCGATCCGATGACGATCCGATCGAATCCAAACCTATTTCATATCCGAAACACGCTAACTTATGATTTTCCAACACTTATACTCTAAATCGGTGAATCGGATCGTAAATTGGTCAAATATCCAATTAGAACCCGCTCGCAAGTCCGAAATACGGAATAATTCCAAGTTTGAATTATCTGATGCCGATCCAATGATGATCGGATCGAATCCAAACCTATTTCATATCCGAAACACGCTAAGTTATGATTTTCCAACACTTAGACTCTAAATCGGTGAATCGGAGCGTAAATTGGTCAAATATCCAATTAGAACCCGCTCGCAAGTCCGAAATACGGAATAATTCCAAGTTCGAATTATCGGATGCCGATCCGATGACGATCCGATCGAATCCAAACATATTTCATATCCGAAACACGCTAACTTGTGATTTTCCAACACTTAGACTCTAAATCGGTGAATCGGAGCGTAAATTGGTCAAATATCCAATTATAACTCCCACGCAAGTCCGAAATACGGAATAATTCCAACTTCGAATTATCGGATGCCGATCCGATGACGATCCGATCGAATCCAAACCTATTTCATATCCGAAACACGCTAACTTATGATTTTCCAACACTTAGACTCTAAATCGGTGAATCGGAGCGTAAATTGGTCAAATATCCAATTAGAACTCGATCGCAAGTCCGAAATACGGAATAATTCCAACTTTGAATTATCGGATGCCGATCCGATGACGATCCGATCGAATCCAAACCTATTTCATATCTTAAACACGCTAACGTATGATTTTCTAACACTTAGACTCTAAATCGGTGAATCGGAGCGTAAATTGGTCAAATATCCAATTAGAACTCGCTCATAAGTCCGAAATACGGAATAATTCCAAGTTCGAATTATCGGATGCCGATCCGATGATGATCGGATCGAATCCAAACCTATTTCATATCCGAAACACGCTAACTTATGATTTTCCAACACTTAGACTCTAAATCGGTGAATCGGAGCGTAAATTGGTCAAATATCCAATTATAACTCGCTCGCAAGTCCAAAATACGGAATAATTCCAACTTCGAATTATCGGATGCCGATCCGATGACGATCGGATCAAATCCAAACCTATTTCATATCCGAAACACGCTAAGTTATGATTTTCCAACACTTAGACTCTAAATCGGTGAATCGGATCGTAAATTGGTCAAATATCCAATTAGAACCCGCTCGCAAGTCTGAAATACGGAATAATTCTAAGTTCGAATTATCGGATGCCGATCCGATGACGATCGGATCGAATCCAAACCTATTTCATATCCGAAACACGCTAACTTATGATTTTCCAACACTTAGACTCTAAATCGGTGAATCGGAGCGTAAATTGGTCAAATATCCAATTAGAACCCGCTCGCAAGTCCGAAATACGGAATAATTCCAACTTCAATTTATAGGATGCCGATCCGATCGAATCCAAACCTATTTCAAAACCGAAACACGCTAACTTATCATTTTTTAACGCTTAGACTCAGTTATAGATATAAACCATTTTTTTAACAAATACATGTTAATTGCAGGAGCAGGGCGGCGTCAGGGGATCGATGAGAGCACCAGCGTTGGTGGCGGGCGGGGGTGGTTGAGATAGGGCATGTATCATCTCTCAGTTTTGAATTGTGTAAATATTATTTTGTATTATGTGGTTATTTTTTGTTCTTGTCTATAATTGTCGGTGTCACGCCCCGGATCTGACTACAAGGGTAAACCAGTCAAACCCGGGGGTGATGGGGTTTTAAAGGTAAGTCAATGTTATAAGGTTGCGAGATTGATTCTATTATTTATTATTTATTACTAATTTATCATTAACTACTTACTAGCTGATGATCGAGGGACGGCTTTGAGGAGAAGCCTACCAATAACTTGGCCTTAAGGAAAGGCCTGCCAGGCAAGAAGCTTTGAGGAGAAGCTTACCAAAGAAATATTGTTGGTTCTGGCATTATTCAGAGCATCTAGAATATGGTTCTACCGTTATTACATAATCAACTGAAATAATAAATTAGTTAACACCTCTAATGTCCTCCCTCGATAGCTAATCAAGCTCCTCTAGGAAGCGCCTGAGAAGGATCTATGGTACCTGAAAAGAGTGTGCAACAACGGGGTGAGTTTACTAGGTAAACTCAGTGAACCGTTAACCCTAAACTAGCTAGGGTAAACCATAGTCATACCCTGCCCTTCTAGAAGTCTACGAGGGCGATAACATATACATACATATATTGTAAATAAGATAGTTCAGCTAGCTAATATGACAGTTTGACTATGGTACAACTACAACTAGTAAATGTAAGACAAATAAGCATCCAGATTAAAAGTATACAACTAATCACCGAAGGTTAGTTCTACCTACTCCTAAAGTGAACCGACAGTTTTCTAACTGGGTCTGCCAACAGAACCTGGGTCCAAGTGTACCTGGAGAGCCAGAAATACCCATATGGCCATAAGGGGGCTTGGTCTTTCACCACGGGGCACTCCCACCCACCTTGCTTTTAGGGGTCATTACCCAGGGGTGGACTACTAGGCCACTAGGGGCTTTACCGCCTGCTCAACCCTGTGACCCTACCTACTTGATTCGGATTATGCACAGGCGGTGGTTCACCTCCCATCCTGTGCACTCGGGTCCCCTACCCATGCCCGTGAGTAGTGAGTCTTCCCTCTGGGAAGAGAACCTCGACTGAGGAAGTACAACAACCGGTCTCTCTACTGAGACCACCGGTCTCTCCACTGAGACCACCAGTCTTTGTTGCTCAATAGCAACTGGACTACACCACGCGACCCATGGTCACCAAACACACTCATTCAACAGAATATTAATAAATAATCAGTACATGTATCTACTTGTTTGCATGCATCCTAGTGTGAATCTAGGTTGAGTCAATCTGTTACAGCTATCAAAATATTACATATATGATTATTCAGAGGCCAGGGATAGTATGCCCACCTCCCACATGCAGTACCGGTTTCCCGCCTGCATGCATTGGACATACTATGCCACATACGGTTTTATTTATTATTTTATAGATACAACTACAATCTACTCTAACTAGAATAGAATTAATCATGTTCACCTGGAGAATAGCTCAGTAGTCCACGCTCCTCACGCCTATCGGTCCGGTGTACCGTCGAAGGAGAAACTGACCATCATGGTTTGAAATGTATAAGTTGTTACATTCATAAATTACTCAAACTAGGTTTCTAAAACAGTTGGTTTAGGGATGAGGGACCCATGGGATCCGGTCTCGCTCGAGTCCGACTTCGGTCGGAGGTTTTAGGGTCGAACCGGTAAAAACCGGTCTACGATCGGTTCAATAGGGAAAAGGGGTCTCTAGGGTCCTAAAATAGGTTTCATACATCGGCATCGATGATCTGAGCACGATGCCACTGGTTTCGTCCAATTCCGAGATCGGACGGAGAATTGGCGGTCAAACCACGGTGCGCCGACTAGATCGGGTTCATGGATAAAAGGGGATACTATACAGTATTATTACTGTACCTAAATATGGCCAACAGGTAGTATTTTCCGAGCCGGTCGTAATGCCGCTGGTTTCGTTCGATTCCGAGATCGGACGAAGAAATGGCGGCTAAACCAATTTCTAGTCGGTTTAAGGGTCTGGTTCAGGTGAACCAGACCGGTTCACTGCTGGGTCGGGTCTGTGTTATCAGGTTGGGTCTGCGGGTCGGGTCTGATGGATCGGGTTTACTGTGCAGTCGGGTCGGGTTGCAGTGTTAATACTTTCAAAATGACCTGTAATAAAACTTTAATTACAGAATGGTCCCTGCTGTTTCTTCTATACGGAAAAACCAGTGCTCTGGTTTTTGCACGACGGCGCGGTGGCGGGGTGACCGGGTTTGAGTGCGCCGGCGGTGCCCGGCCGGTCTCCCGCGTATCACCCCACGGAGGAGACACGGGAGGAGGGGACCGGAGCACCGTCGGAGTCCGGGAAGGCATTGGCCGGAGGGGTTTGCGCGGGTGGTTTGGGTTGGTTTTGGTTGCACCGGCGATCGCCGGTGGGGATTGGGTATTGGTCCTCTCGACGAGGACCGAAGGTGGGTTCGTGGTGACGTTCTCCACCCGAGTGGGCCTCGGCCAAGGGATGGAGGAAGGGTTCTCAAGTTTTGGGTTGGGTTCGGGTGGAAGAGGAGAAGAGAAGGAGGTGAGCAAACCTGGGCTCGGAGCTCGCCGGAGTTAGGGGAGGAGGCAGGGCCCGCTCTCTCTCTCCAGTCCTCTCCCTCGATCTCTCTACTCTTCCCCTCCTTCTCCCGATCTCTCTCTCTCTTTCTCTCTTTCTCTCTTTCTCTCTCTAGTCTTCTCTCTCTCTCTACTCCGCTCCGTCCTCTCTCTCTCTCTCTTCGGTTCACGTAAAAAGGAAAGAAGGGAGGGAGCCGGTATGGTAAGTCGGCTGGGGAATCGGGTTTGTTAAGGCCTCCCCTAACAAGGAGGGGTGGTTATGGCAAGAAGATCCGGTTGTTATCATCCCGAATCCTGCCATATCCTCCCCATCCGAAATTCAAATTTTAAATCCCGGGGAGGGCGATCGAGGGGGTCTAAACCCAGCCAAAAGGTTGAAAGAAAGATTCTATGGCTGGTCGGGCTTGGTCCCGAGCCTGAACTGCGCTCGGTTGGAACCCGGGTGCGAACCGTCGAATTACATGGCTGAAAAGAATAATCAGCCATAAGTCATAAACCGGAGGTCAGAAGTAGGCACGGAAGGACCCGTTGGAAAGTTCTCATCGACGCAAACACAACGGCGCTTTGTACATATTTTTCTGTCTTGTAGATCTCCCACAATAAAGGAAATACTCTGAATTTTAAAATAGCAATAACTCATTGTCCGGGTGTCGGATCGACCCTCGCTCAGGCTCGTTGAAAAGCTCTTTCAGAGCCTCACCCAACGTATCCAACCTTGCTACGATCCGATCACCCAATCTCCTGTGGTAAACCAAACAATACCGACAATGGACTGATCATCGAAATTCTAGGGTTTTAACTACCGGGCTGCCGAAACAGGCTGCGCATACACCCGATCCCTGTACGGGACACACCAATACGACGTACTCGAAAATATAGAAAAAGTGAACGTAAAACATCTCATGGGTTTACGACCCATTATTCTAGAAAAAACCCAACAAGAAAGTCTGACGGTAAAAAGACGAAAAGAGCCCTGGGAGGATTTTTATTATTCTCAAATTTAACACCTCAGGTGTTACAACCTACACACCTTAAAGAAATTTTCGTCCTCGAAAATTAGATAGAAAATAGAATCAAGCATCGAAAAGATAAGGGTACAAGTGCAACATATCAGACTCCACCTCCCATGTGGCCTCGTCCTCGCCTCGATGACTCCAAAGGATCTTGACCATCCTGATGGTCTTAGTGCGAAGCACCCTATCCTCAGAAGCCAAAACACGGACCGGACGCTCCTCAAATGTGGCATCTGCACTGAGCTCCAAGTCCTGCCAATCCAGCACATGTGACGAGTCCGGCATGTACCTCCGAAGCATCGACACATGGAACACCGGGTGGACTGCTGAGAGGCGTGGTGGCAGGGCCAGGCGATATGCCACCTCGCCCACTCGATCCAATATCTCGAACGGTCCCGTAAACCTCGGCGCTAGCTTCCCCCTCTTTCCGAACCGAAAGACACCACGCTTAGGAGAAACCCGTAGGAAAACATGGTCTCCAACCTCGAACTCCAGAGGTCGCCTACGAACGTCTGCATAGCTCTTCTGCCTGCTCTGAGCTGTACGAAGCCTTTCCCTGATCAGTTGTATCTTCTCTGTTGTCTCCTGCACCAACTCTGGTCCCAGAAGACTACGCTCTCCAACTTCTGCCCAACAGATAGGGGAACGACAAGGCCTCCCATATAGAGCCTCGTAAGGAGCCATGCCAATGCTCGCTTGAAAGCTGTTGTTGTATGAGAACTCCACTAGTGGCAAGTGCTCATCCCAATTACCGGCATAGTCTATAGAGCATGCCCGAAGCATGTCCTCCAAGATCTGGATGGTCCTCTCTGACTGACCGTCCGTCTGAGGATGAAAGGCCGTGCTAAAATTGAGCTGGGTCCCTAATGCAGTCTGTAAGCTCCTCCAGAATCCTGAGACAAACCTGGGGTCTCGATCTGAGACTATGCTCACTGGAATCCCGTGCAACCGAACTATCTCTGCTATGTAGAGTCTGCTCAGCTCAGGTAGGGAAAAAGTAATCCTGACTGGAAGAAAGTGGGCAGACTTGGTCAGTCTGTCCACAATCACCCATACTGAATCATGCCTCCTCCTGGTCGGCGGTAATCCTGAAACAAAATCCATCGTGATGTGCTCCCACTTCCACTCAGCCACTGGAAGCGGATGAAGGGGTCCTGCAGGTTTCTGGTGCTCTGCCTTAACTTGCTGACATGTTAGGCACTTTGCTACGAACTCAGCTACGTCTTTCTTCATCCCGTTCCACCAGAACTGATTCTTCAAGTCCCGATACATCTTGGTACTTCCAGGGTGTACCATGTATCGAGAGCGATGTGCCTCTGCAAGGACTTTCTTTCGGACCTCCTGGATCATCGTGATGGATCATCAGCTAGTAAGTAGTTAATGATAAATTAGTAATAAATAATAAATAATAGAATCAATCTTGCAACCTTATAACATTGACTTACCTTTAAAACCCCATCACCCCCGGGTTTGACTGGTTTACCCTTGTAGTCAGATCCGGGGCGTGACAGCTGGTATCAGAGCATCTAGAATATGGTTCTACCGTTATTACATAATCAACTGAAATAATAAATTAGTTAACACCTCTAATGTCCTCCCTCGATAGCTAATCAAGCTCCTCTAGGAAGCGCCTGAGAAGGATCTATGGTACCTGAAAAGAGTGTGCAACAACGGGGTGAGTTTACTAGGTAAACTCAGTGAACCGTTAACCCTAAACTAGCTAGGGTAAACCATAGTCATACCCTGCCCTTCTAGAAGTCTACGAGGGCGATAACATATACATACATATATTGTAAATAAGATAGTTCAGCTAGCTAATATGACAGTTTGACTATGGTACAACTACAACTAGTAAATGTAAGACAAATAAGCATCCAGATTAAAAGTATACAACTAATCACCGAAGGTTAGTTCTACCTACTCCTAAAGTGAACCGACAGTTTTCTAACTGGGTCTGCCAACAGAACCTGGGTCCAAGTGTACCTGGAGAGCCAGAAATACCCATATGGCCATAAGGGGGCTTGGTCTTTCACCACGGGGCACTCCCACCCACCTTGCTTTTAGGGGTCATTACCCAGGGGTGGACTACTAGGCCACTAGGGGCTTTACCGCCTGCCCAACCCTGTGACCCTACCTACTTGATTCGGATTATGCACAGGCGGTGGTTCACCTCCCATCCTGTGCACTCGGGTCCCCTACCCATGCCCGTGAGTAGTGAGTCTTCCCTCTGGGAAGAGAACCTCGACTGAGGAAGTACAACAACCGGTCTCTCTACTGAGACCACCGGTCTCTCCACTGAGACCACCAGTCTTTGTTGCTCAATAGCAACTGGACTACACCACGCGACCCATGGTCACCAAACACACTCATTCAACAGAATATTAATAAATAATCAGTACATGTATCTACTTGTTTGCATGCATCCTAGTGTGAATCTAGGTTGAGTCAATCTGTTACAGCTATCAAAATATTACATATATGATTATTCAGAGGCCAGGGATAGTATGCCCACCTCCCACATGCAGTACCGGTTTCCCGCCTGCATGCATTGGACATACTATGCCACATACGGTTTTATTTATTATTTTATAGATACAACTACAATCTACTCTAACTAGAATAGAATTAATCATGTTCACCTGGAGAATAGCTCAGTAGTCCACGCTCCTCACGCCTATCGGTCCGGTGTACCGTCGAAGGAGAAACTGACCATCATGGTTTGAAATGTATAAGTTGTTACATTCATAAATTACTCAAACTAGGTTTCTAAAACAGTTGGTTTAGGGATGAGGGACCCATGGGATCCGGTCTCGCTCGAGTCCGACTTCGGTCGGAGGTTTTAGGGTCGAACCGGTAAAAACCGGTCTACGATCGGTTCAATAGGGAAAAGGGGTCTCTAGGGTCCTAAAATAGGTTTCATACATCGGCATCGATGATCTGAGCACGATGCCACTGGTTTCGTCCAATTCCGAGATCGGACGGAGAATTGGCGGTCAAACCACGGTGCGCCGACTAGATCGGGTTCATGGATAAAAGGGGATACTATACAGTATTATTACTGTACCTAAATATGGCCAACAGGTAGTATTTTCCGAGCCGATCGTAATGCCGCTGGTTTCGTTCGATTCCGAGATCGGACGAAGAAATGGCGGCTAAACCAATTTCTAGTCGGTTTAAGGGTCTGGTTCAGGTGAACCAGACCGGTTCACTGCTGGGTCGGGTCTGTGTTATCAGGTTGGGTCTGCGGGTCGGGTCTGATGGATCGGGTTTACTGTGCAGTCGGGTCGGGTTGCAGTGTTAATACTTTCAAAATGACCTGTAATAAAACTTTAATTACAGAATGGTCCCTGCTGTTTCTTCTATACGGAAAAACCAGTGCTCTGGTTTTTGCACGACGGCGCGGTGGCGGGGTGACCGGGTTTGAGTGCGCCGGCGGTGCCCGGCCGGTCTCCCGCGTATCACCCCACGGAGGAGACACGGGAGGAGGGGACCGGAGCACCGTCGGAGTCCGGGAAGGCATTGGCCGGAGGGGTTTGCGCGGGTGGTTTGGGTTGGTTTTGGTTGCACCGGCGATCGCCGGTGGGGATTGGGTATTGGTCCTCTCGACGAGGACCGAAGGTGGGTTCGTGGTGACGTTCTCCACCCGAGTGGGCCTCGGCCAAGGGATGGAGGAAGGGTTCTCAAGTTTTGGGTTGGGTTCGGGTGGAAGAGGAGAAGAGAAGGAGGTGAGCAAACCTGGGCTCGGAACTCGCCGGAGTTAGGGGAGGAGGCAGGGCCCGCTCTCTCTCTCCAGTCCTCTCCCTCGATCTCTCTACTCTTCCCCTCCTTCTCCCGATCTCTCTCTCTCTTTCTCTCTTTCTCTCTTTCTCTCTCTAGTCTTCTCTCTCTCTCTACTCCGCTCCGTCCTCTCTCTCTCTCTCTTCGGTTCACGTAAAAAGGAAAGAAGGGAGGGAGCCGGTATGGTAAGTCGGCTGGGGAATCGGGTTTGTTAAGGCCTCCCCTAACAAGGAGGGGTGGTTATGGCAAGAAGATCCGGTTGTTATCATCCCGAATCCTGCCATATCCTCCCCATCCGAAATTCAAATTTTAAATCCCGGGGAGGGCGATCGAGGGGGTCTAAACCCAGCCAAAAGGTTGAAAGAAAGATTCTATGGCTGGTCGGGCTTGGTCCCGAGCCTGAACTGCGCTCGGTTGGAACCCGGGTGCGAACCGTCGAATTACATGGCTGAAAAGAATAATCAGCCATAAGTCATAAACCGGAGGTCAGAAGTAGGCACGGAAGGACCCGTTGGAAAGTTCTCATCGACGCGAACACAACGGCGCTTTGTACATATTTTTCTGTCTTGTAGATCTCCCACAATAAAGGAAATACTCTGAATTTTAAAATAGCAATAACTCATTGTCCGGGTGTCGGATCGACCCTCGCTCAGGCTCGTTGAAAAGCTCTTTCAGAGCCTCACCCAACGTATCCAACCTTGCTACGATCCGATCACCCAATCTCCTGTGGTAAACCAAACAATACCGACAATGGGCTGATCATCGAAATTCTAGGGTTTTAACTACCGGGCTGCCGAAACAGGCTGCGCATACACCCGATCCCTGTACGGGACACACCAATACGACGTACTCGAAAATATAGAAAAAGTGAACGTAAAACATCTCATGGGTTTACGACCCATTATTCTAGAAAAAACCCAACAAGAAAGTCTGACGGTAAAAAGACGAAAAGAGCCCTGGGAGGATTTTTATTATTCTCAAATTTAACACCTCAGGTGTTACAACCTACACACCTTAAAGAAATTTTCGTCCTCGAAAATTAGATAGAAAATAGAATCAAGCATCGAAAAGATAAGGGTACAAGTGCAACATATCAGACTCCACCTCCCATGTGGCCTCGTCCTCGCCTCGATGACTCCAAAGGATCTTGACCATCCTGATGGTCTTAGTGCGAAGCACCCTATCCTCAGAAGCCAAAACACGGACCGGACGCTCCTCAAATGTGGCATCTGCACTGAGCTCCAAGTCCTGCCAATCCAGCACATGTGACGAGTCCGGCATGTACCTCCGAAGCATCGACACATGGAACACCGGGTGGACTGCTGAGAGGCGTGGTGGCAGGGCCAGGCGATATGCCACCTCGCCCACTCGATCCAATATCTCGAACGGTCCCGTAAACCTCGGCGCTAGCTTCCCCCTCTTTCCGAACCGAAAGACACCACGCTTAGGAGAAACCCGTAGGAAAACATGGTCTCCAACCTCGAACTCCAGAGGTCGCCTACGAACGTCTGCATAGCTCTTCTGCCTGCTCTGAGCTGTACGAAGCCTTTCCCTGATCAGTTGTATCTTCTCTGTTGTCTCCTGCACCAACTCTGGTCCCAGAAGACTACGCTCTCCAACTTCTGCCCAACAGATAGGGGAACGACAAGGCCTCCCATATAGAGCCTCGTAAGGAGCCATGCCAATGCTCGCTTGAAAGCTGTTGTTGTATGAGAACTCCACTAGTGGCAAGTGCTCATCCCAATTACCGGCATAGTCTATAGAGCATGCCCGAAGCATGTCCTCCAAGATCTGGATGGTCCTCTCTGACTGACCGTCCGTCTGAGGATGAAAGGCCGTGCTAAAATTGAGCTGGGTCCCTAATGCAGTCTGTAAGCTCCTCCAGAATCCTGAGACAAACCTGGGGTCTCGATCTGAGACTATGCTCACTGGAATCCCGTGCAACCGAACTATCTCTGCTATGTAGAGTCTGCTCAGCTCAGGTAGGGAAAAAGTAATCCTGACTGGAAGAAAGTGGGCAGACTTGGTCAGTCTGTCCACAATCACCCATACTGAATCATGCCTCCTCCTGGTCGGCGGTAATCCTGAAACAAAATCCATCGTGATGTGCTCCCACTTCCACTCAGCCACTGGAAGCGGATGAAGGGGTCCTGCAGGTTTCTGGTGCTCTGCCTTAACTTGCTGACATGTTAGGCACTTTGCTACGAACTCAGCTACGTCTTTCTTCATCCCGTTCCACCAGAACTGATTCTTCAAGTCCCGATACATCTTGGTACTTCCAGGGTGTACCATGTATCGAGAGCGATGTGCCTCTGCAAGGACTTTCTTTCGGACCTCCTGGATCATCGTGATGGATCATCAGCTAGTAAGTAGTTAATGATAAATTAGTAATAAATAATAAATAATAGAATCAATCTCGCAACCTTATAACATTGACTTACCTTTAAAACCCCATCACCCCCGGGTTTGACTGGTTTACCCTTGTAGTCAGATCCGGGGCGTGACAGCTGGTATCAGAGCATCTAGAATATGGTTCTACCGTTATTACATAATCAACTGAAATAATAAATTAGTTAACACCTCTAATGTCCTCCCTCGATAGCTAATCAAGCTCCTCTAGGAAGCGCCTGAGAAGGATCTATGGTACCTGAAAAGAGTGTGCAACAACGGGGTGAGTTTACTAGGTAAACTCAGTGAACCGTTAACCCTAAACTAGCTAGGGTAAACCATAGTCATACCCTGCCCTTCTAGAAGTCTACGAGGGCGATAACATATACATACATATATTGTAAATAAGATAGTTCAGCTAGCTAATATGACAGTTTGACTATGGTACAACTACAACTAGTAAATGTAAGACAAATAAGCATCCAGATTAAAAGTATACAACTAATCACCGAAGGTTAGTTCTACCTACTCCTAAAGTGAACCGACAGTTTTCTAACTGGGTCTGCCAACAGAACCTGGGTCCAAGTGTACCTGGAGAGCCAGAAATACCCATATGGCCATAAGGGGGCTTGGTCTTTCACCACGGGGCACTCCCACCCACCTTGCTTTTAGGGGTCATTACCCAGGGGTGGACTACTAGGCCACTAGGGGCTTTACCGCCTGCCCAACCCTGTGACCCTACCTACTTGATTCGGATTATGCACAGGCGGTGGTTCACCTCCCATCCTGTGCACTCGGGTCCCCTACCCATGCCCGTGAGTAGTGAGTCTTCCCTCTGGGAAGAGAACCTCGACTGAGGAAGTACAACAACCGGTCTCTCTACTGAGACCACCGGTCTCTCCACTGAGACCACCAGTCTTTGTTGCTCAATAGCAACTGGACTACACCACGCGACCCATGGTCACCAAACACACTCATTCAACAGAATATTAATAAATAATCAGTACATGTATCTACTTGTTTGCATGCATCCTAGTGTGAATCTAGGTTGAGTCAATCTGTTACAGCTATCAAAATATTACATATATGATTATTCAGAGGCCAGGGATAGTATGCCCACCTCCCACATGCAGTACCGGTTTCCCGCCTGCATGCATTGGACATACTATGCCACATACGGTTTTATTTATTATTTTATAGATACAACTACAATCTACTCTAACTAGAATAGAATTAATCATGTTCACCTGGAGAATAGCTCAGTAGTCCACGCTCCTCACGCCTATCGGTCCGGTGTACCGTCGAAGGAGAAACTGACCATCATGGTTTGAAATGTATAAGTTGTTACATTCATAAATTACTCAAACTAGGTTTCTAAAACAGTTGGTTTAGGGATGAGGGACCCATGGGATCCGGTCTCGCTCGAGTCCGACTTCGGTCGGAGGTTTTAGGGTCGAACCGGTAAAAACCGGTCTACGATCGGTTCAATAGGGAAAAGGGGTCTCTAGGGTCCTAAAATAGGTTTCATACATCGGCATCGATGATCTGAGCACGATGCCACTGGTTTCGTCCAATTCCGAGATCGGACGGAGAATTGGCGATCAAACCACGGTGCGCCGACTAGATCGGGTTCATGGATAAAAGGGGATACTATACAGTATTATTACTGTACCTAAATATGGCCAACAGGTAGTATTTTCCGAGCCGGTCGTAATGCCGCTGGTTTCGTTCGATTCCGAGATCGGACGAAGAAATGGCGGCTAAACCAATTTCTAGTCGGTTTAAGGGTCTGGTTCAGGTGAACCAGACCGGTTCACTGCTGGGTCGGGTCTGTGTTATCAGGTTGGGTCTGCGGGTCGGGTCTGATGGATCGGGTTTACTGTGCAGTCGGGTCGGGTTGCAGTGTTAATACTTTCAAAATGACCTGTAATAAAACTTTAATTACAGAATGGTCCCTGCTGTTTCTTCTATACGGAAAAACCAGTGCTCTGGTTTTTGCACGACGGCGCGGTGGCGGGGTGACCGGGTTTGAGTGCGCCGGCGGTGCCCGGCCGGTCTCCCGCGTATCACCCCACGGAGGAGACACGGGAGGAGGGGACCGGAGCACCGTCGGAGTCCGGGAAGGCATTGGCCGGAGGGGTTTGCGCGGGTGGTTTGGGTTGGTTTTGGTTGCACCGGCGATCGCCGGTGGGGATTGGGTATTGGTCCTCTCGACGAGGACCGAAGGTGGGTTCGTGGTGACGTTCTCCACCCGAGTGGGCCTCGGCCAAGGGATGGAGGAAGGGTTCTCAAGTTTTGGGTTGGGTTCGGGTGGAAGAGGAGAAGAGAAGGAGGTGAGCAAACCTGGGCTCGGAGCTCGCCGGAGTTAGGGGAGGAGGCAGGGCCCGCTCTCTCTCTCCAGTCCTCTCCCTCGATCTCTCTACTCTTCCCCTCCTTCTCCCGATCTCTCTCTCTCTTTCTCTCTTTCTCTCTTTCTCTCTCTAGTCTTCTCTCTCTCTCTACTCCGCTCCGTCCTCTCTCTCTCTCTCTTCGGTTCACGTAAAAAGGAAAGAAGGGAGGGAGCCGGTATGGTAAGTCGGCTGGGGAATCGGGTTTGTTAAGGCCTCCCCTAACAAGGAGGGGTGGTTATGGCAAGAAGATCCGGTTGTTATCATCCCGAATCCTGCCATATCCTCCCCATCCGAAATTCAAATTTTAAATCCCGGGGAGGGCGATCGAGGGGGTCTAAACCCAGCCAAAAGGTTGAAAGAAAGATTCTATGGCTGGTCGGGCTTGGTCCCGAGCCTGAACTGCGCTCGGTTGGAACCCGGGTGCGAACCGTCGAATTACATGGCTGAAAAGAATAATCAGCCATAAGTCATAAACCGGAGGTCAGAAGTAGGCACGGAAGGACCCGTTGGAAAGTTCTCATCGACGCGAACACAACGGCGCTTTGTACATATTTTTCTGTCTTGTAGATCTCCCACAATAAAGGAAATACTCTGAATTTTAAAATAGCAATAACTCATTGTCCGGGTGTCGGATCGACCCTCGCTCAGGCTCGTTGAAAAGCTCTTTCAGAGCCTCACCCAACGTATCCAACCTTGCTACGATCCGATCACCCAATCTCCTGTGGTAAACCAAACAATACCGACAATGGGCTGATCATCGAAATTCTAGGGTTTTAACTACCGGGCTGCCGAAACAGGCTGCGCATACACCCGATCCCTGTACGGGACACACCAATACGACGTACTCGAAAATATAGAAAAAGTGAACGTAAAACATCTCATGGGTTTACGACCCATTATTCTAGAAAAAACCCAACAAGAAAGTCTGACGGTAAAAAGACGAAAAGAGCCCTGGGAGGATTTTTATTATTCTCAAATTTAACACCTCAGGTGTTACAGTCGGGTACTGTGGTAATATTTGATAATTTGCTGTAATTTTTTATCAATTTAGGTAATATTTTAAAATTTGCGGTAATATTTTATAAATTGTGGTAATATTTGATAAATTGTGGTAATATATTGTGGTATTGTTGTAAATCACATGAATTAAATAACATTATTTAGGTAAATTTATTTAAAAAAAAACATACTTATTACCGATGGACATTAATTATTCCGTCGGCAATAATGTTTTCATTTTTTTTAAATTATAAATAATTTGCCGACGACATATAATAACCGTCGGTAATATATATATATTATTACCGACGAGACATATATATGCGTCGGTAATATATATATTATTACCGACAGTACATACCATAACCGTCGGTAAAATGCTTATATATTACCGACGGATTATTAAGTTTCGTCGGCAATAATATATTATATTAATTTTTAATTGATTAAATATGACCGACGACTTTAATATTACCGTCGGTATTAATTATTATTACCGACGGTAATATTTGGTCCGTCGTATTGTTTTTCCCGACACCTTCTTTCCCGACGGCCAGCGACGGAAATATCTTCCGTCGCTATAAACTATTACCGACGGAATGTTAATATTACCGACGGATAGTTTCCGTCGGTAATAACTGTTTTTTTTGTAGTGACGAGAGATAAGGGGAAACTCTAAAAACCGCCCCCTTATCCCTATCTCTAAGGGGCCGGCCCTAGCATACGTAGAGCACTATGGGGCCGGCCCTATAAGAGGAATAGGGAGAGAGGAGGCCGGAGCTAAGCTCTCCCCTCTCAAGAAAATCCAACCCCCTATTCTATCTCCCTCTTTGTGGTTTCGACCAAGGAAGAAAAAGGAAGAAGAATGAGGAAGGAATGAAGGGGAAGGAAGAAGAGAGAAAGAAAAGAAGGAGACCTCGTGGCTCGCCATCGTCTTCATAATGTAATCCTCCGTCAGCTCGTAGTCCTTACACTAAGAGATAGGACTTTGAGGATTTCTCCCTTCGCAAAGGACAAGGTGATATTCGACAGCTTCCCTCGCGATTCATGTATGGTTTATCATCATTTCGTTTTTCTTCGAATCAAAGATATATAAAATATAATGATTCTAAACACTTAACTAGATACATGCATGTCTTCCGTAGATTATTGTATACCTCTAGGGTGTCCGCACATATGCTAAGATTATATATTCACATGTAGATTGTTTGAAAGATAGATTATTCTAAAACATAAACCATGAGATCCTCGAATCTATCTTTTGCTTCCGCTGCAAATCTAATAATAGGATTTAGTTCCAACAATTTATATAAGAGCATGCTTCGGTGTATGTTTAATGCATGAATTCGAGAAAATATCATGTGGATATATGATTGTATATGTTTTCGTCGGGATACGACATAGATCATGCATATGGATTGTGTTATGTATCGTCTTTTTACAGGTATCGCGCTGAATAATAATCTATAATTGTATGCCCCCGGGGGTCGGACCCCGGGTTTATTTCTGTATTGATTATTATTGTGTATGTGATTTTTAAGGCTCTAGATAGGCGGGGGGCGAGGTTGATCACTCTCGATTCCCTGACCATATTTCTATGATTGTTTCTTTTCTTTCTAGTGAAATTATACACGAACGAGTACTTGCTCAGAGTATATTAGTTTTTTCATCACAGGAAGAAGGAGATGAGTGATCCAAGATGCTATATCCACTGTTCGGGCAAGCGGTACCATGGAGTGCAAGGACCCGGTGAAAAGCATGCACATTGGCGATGATCGGGATCATCGTCGGGAGATCATGCATAATAGAAGAATAGGATATCTTGGCTGTGCTATTCAGGTTCAGGGGTTGGACCCTAGACTTGATTCAGTTTGGATATTTTTTCTGTTATACTATTTACTTAGTATTTAGAGAACCTCGATGATAATTTGTTTATCAGTCTTGCTTGTGAGTTAGTCTTTAAATCAGGTTTAGGGTTAGTACTTAGCTTATGGATTCATCGGTGTTTCTATGTGTTTCTAACACGTACGAATACGGTGACTATCTAAAAAGAAAGGTGGTAATCGCCCTCGTGGCAGTTCAAGTAGCCAAGTACTGAGCACCGAGATAGACGCAATGTTAGATTTATTTAGAGATGACTAATGACCCCATAAGAAGTATGATGATCCTAGTGGGATGTCATTTCCCTATATGGTCCTAGTGACCAAGTTAGATTAGGATTCCACTAAGTGATACCCGTTTCTAATTGACTTTTATTGGTAGTGTGAACTCATCATGATTTGGTTATGTCACCATTAGATTGAGATCCGATGGAGGTTGTAGGATGTTTTTATTTGGCCAGCATCGAAACCTATAATGAGATAAGGTCCACTATGACACCAGACATCAAATTGTGAATGAAGCATCATGCTAGTAGGAGTCCTTTCCACATTGACTTTAGGCTAGGCTCCAGATCTTAGGATTGTTAGTAGACTAGTAAAGTATCGGGACCCTTGGAATCTATATAATGTGATCATTGCGAGAAAGGCGAAAGGTGAGTATTCAAGGTAAGGACTATGATATTGTTCAAGGGTACTAATGCTTTGTGGGATGGTTTGTAATCCTAGTGGGAGCGCGATAGACCAGTGTCTAAATCTAGGAGGTCGTAACCTTTCTAGACATGCATAAAACCTCATAAAGAAGGAATGTATTAGAGGTTCCCTCCAAAGGGGAGCCCCTGGCCTTCATAATTAACCAGCTAAGGGTCTGGGTGGGAGGTACGCAGTTCGATATTTTTATCGGGTGAGAGCTGTGTTTCCTTCCATACTGGTTTGCCTAGTGATTTCCTTCGGGATATGAAGGATATTGGTAGTAGTGGGTGACGATTTTTTCCTGCACTGCGAGGGCCTATGAACTCTCCTACCGATACCACCTAGATTTGTGGAAAGTATTTGGAAGCTTGTGTGAAGCCGCTGTTGCTAAGCATAGCGGGTCACATAAAGCTGGCTAAAAGTAAACTGGGAGGTCTTCCAGTTTGTCGTAGATAATTCTGATGAAAACTGGGTCGTAAACACCCCATTAGCGGAAGCGGTTATATGCTCTCACTGAGATGTTCTCTCCAATTCAAGGTCGATAGTCTCAGTGCTCGAGCCCAAGGAATTTCGATTCCTGGATGTCTTCACTGGAGGTGGTGAAGATATAGCAGCTGGAGTAAATATTATCTATTTTTAAATTCTATAAAATAGATTGTAGTATACCCTAATTTTTGCTTTGAATCATTGTTTACATAAAATATAACCAAGCTTGACCCCCTTGCCTCCATCCTTAATAATAACAAACTAACTGGACCAAATTATAAGGACTGAAAGCATAACCTAATGCTCGTCATAAGGGTTGGTAAATACTCGATTGCTCTAAGTAGCCCTCAATCAGTCATGCCAGGACCAAGTGCTACTGAGGCCCAGTTGAAGTAATAGAAAGATTAGCTAGACGCTGATGAGATGTACAAGTGCTATATTATTGCATCCTTACAGACCATCCTGTAGAAGCAAGTTGAAGACATGGCCTTCGTTTCAGATATGATACTCTATTTAAAGGAAATATTCGAGGGTCGTAGTCGGGTAACTCGTTACCTGACCATCAAGAACCATGAAGATAGCATAGGGGACTTTAGTTTGGGATCATATACTGAAATTGTTTGGCTATGTGAATGAACTTGGTTCCTTCGTTGTCATATTGGATGTAGATATCTAGATTGATATTTTCCTTGCGTCAATATCAGGAATGTTTGAGGGTTTTGTTATCAACCTTAACCGGCTAGAAATGACTAATGCAGAGCTCATAGTGGTGCTCCAGGCAGCAAAGGATGGGACGAAGGCAGGTGCCCAATCTCTGAACATAGAGCAGAAGTCTTCTCTGAAAGGCAAAGGCAAGTTTCAAAAAAGAAAGTCTAAAAAACCTGTGAAGGTGGGCCAGATGCAGTTGTAGGTTCCTAAGGTCCGACGAAGCCCAAAGGAAAATATTTCTGATGCGGTAAGAAGAGCACTGGAAGGGTGACTGCCGCACGACTCCTGAGAAGGCTAAGACAGGTATATCACTAATCCACAAAGTGAAATCTCTTGTAGCATCTAGTTGTTCTCTAGTCTCATGGATTGTGGATTCTGGTTCCACTAATCATGCTTGCAATAATTTGCAGGGATTCAAGGAGACAAGAAAACAGGGTAATTGGGAGATCATCCTGAGTATGAAAACCGAGGCCGTGGCAGAAGTTGTGGCAGTTGGTGATGTCGTCTTGCAGTTTTTTTATAGAAGAAGTTTATTACTTAGAAGCATACTTTATGTATCATCCTTGCGACGAAACTTAATTTATGTTTCCTTATTAAATAATAAAGGTTTTTAGTTTTATTTGATGCTTCTAGTGTGTCAATTAAATTGAATGGTTCCTTTGTTTGTAAGGAAAAGTCATAGAATGGTCTCTATGTAATTAACTCCACTCATAATCAGTTGAACACAACTGAAGCTTGTATGATTAATTCATCTAAAAGAAAAGATCTCTCAGATAATCTAACTCTCCTTTGGCATCTAAGGCTTGGACACATAGCCTCAAACATGATTCATAGGTTGGTTAAGGCAGGACTTTTGAGTCCAGATGTTTCAGAAAGCCTACCAACGTGTGAGTCTTGCTTGGAAGGTAAGATGACCAAAAGAACTTTCCGAGCCAAAGATAGTAGATCTCAAGAGCTATTAGAGTTAGTACACACTGATGTATGTAGCCCCATAAATGTCTGTGCTATAGGAGGCTTCGAGTATTTCATTACCTTTATGGATGATAACTCAAGGTTTGAGTACATATACCTAATGCGGCAGAAGTCTAAATCCTTTGATAAGTTCAAGGAGTTCAAAGCTGAAGTAAAAAAGCAGACGAGTAAGAGTATCAAGTCTCTTCGATCGGATCGAGACAATGAATATCTATCGGATGAATTTATTGGGTACCTGCGTGAGCATAGGATCTTATCCCAGTTGACTGCACCAGAGACACCACAACAAAATGACATGTCTGAGAGGAGAAACCAAACTTTATTAGACATGGTTCGGACTATAATGAGTTATGCAACGTTGATACCTCATTTTTAGGGATATGTCATAGAGATGGCAGCATATACCTTGAACTTTGTGTTGGAATTGGATCCGCTTATCAGAGTCACAGCGAAAGCAAAAGATAAATCCGAAGATCATACGGTGTATGTTTCATTATAATTAATTCTATAAAACAATCTACATGCAAATCTATGATCTTAGCATATGTGTGGACACCCTAGAGGCATACTACGATCTACGGAAGACATGCATGCATCTAGCTAGGTATTTAGAATCATCATACCTTTTAGATCTATGATCCGGAGAGAATGGAATGATGATGAACCGCACGCGAATCGCAAGGGAAACTGTCGGATAGCACATTGTCCTTTGTGAATTGAAGAATCCTCGAAATCCCGTCTCTGAGTGCAAGGATTACGAGCCGACGGAGGAATCCGTTGCGAAGACAATGGCGAGCCGCTAGCTTTCCTCCTTCTCTTTTTCTCTTCTTCCTTCTCCTTCCTTCCTCATTCTTCTCCCTTCTTCTTCCTCAATTTTCCTTGGCCGAAACCACAAATTGAGGAGCAAAAAGGGGGGGTTTGGATTTTCTGGAGGAGATGAAGCTTATGGTCGGCCCCTCCTTCTCCCTATTCTCTTATAGGGCCGGTCTCCCATGGCTTTAAGGAAGCTAGGGCCGACCCTAGATAGATAAGGATAGAGGGGGGATGGTTTTTAGGGATTTCCAATGTCTATCGTGATGCCTGGACGAAAACGCCCTTCACGAAAAGTGAAAAACTGAAAGAGAGACTAAGTGAGGTGCGCTACTCGGAATCGAGTTCCATCAGCGCCTGTGAGCTCCTGGAATTATTCTGCTCATTCAAATACCCATATTCAAAGTATTCTAAGCCATATTTCAGTATTTACCAAAATACCCCTACGATCCATAACATATGTGAATTAGGTTCTTTGGCTTCGGGCTTATGCTCCATCGCGCTACTTCGCATCCAACGTATCCAACTAGGTCAGGAAATAATTCCTATACGCAACGACAGGATGGAACCTTCAGGGTTCGGGATCTCTAGCTCCAACCGGATCCCTGATTAACTGTTCGGCGACACACCGAAAGTTCCGTTAATCAGCCCTAATCCGATTAACCCACGTAGCCACCCAGAGTGCGACGCGAGTTGAAATCTAGTGATCCTAAACTTATGTTACTCCCTCGTAACCCTGTTCTCTACTATACTCCGATAATCCTTAGTCCCTCCTATTATTGGTGCCATGATACGACTCAGGCGGTGGGGAGCACCATCAGATCCCGATCGATCATCTGACTAGGGTTTGATGACTTGTCATCTATAACACCACACACCTTCCGGTGCTATTTCTAGCATCCGGAATATCGTCAGTCATACTGACAACCACCAGGCCTGGGTTAATTGTGTGGACAGATTGACTCATCAAAACGCACCCATCCAACAAATGGACGTCGGATAACCTGTAGGGATTACATGTCACTCAAGCGCCAGCCGGGTAACCCAATATACCGTGGTATTGGACTATGGAAGGTCCGCACACGTTGGCACATCAAAGCACCACACAACTGGTTAGCCCAGTGAACATGGTCCCTCAGGGTTAAGGACAGATTATCTATAGTAGTAAGACGGTTTCTACACCAGTGTCTGAATCACTGAACTGTGCACCGTCTTGGTTCTTGTTCAACACGATCATCGTGCTTGGTCAGGTGAATGGGAATCCCACGTTCCCGTGGTGGAGACTTCACCACATCCTCTACCTGCCAACAGTTTGTTCTCGGTGAAGCGATCGGCATCACCTAAGCTGTGAACTAGTTCTAGGTCTACACAGAACTGGTCCACTGGGTCTCCCAAGCATGAATCCACCATGTGCCTCAGTGGCCTACTGTGTTCCCTAGGGTCCTTTTATTATATGAGTATTATCATATACCATAGTAGTATTCTAATTAAAGCAATAACCAAAGTCGTCTTTATTAATGTTAATACAGAAAATTCATGCTAAGGACACACGAGCTACAACACTTTGTTCCATCAAAGTTAGTACCCCTGACTCCTTGGGAGCTATGGTTAAAGTGAAAGCCAAGCCTGCAGTACTTTAGGATTTGAGATTGTCCAGCACATGTATGGAAGGACAAGCGAGACAAGATGGAGTCAAAGACTAAAGTATGTCTATTCGTTGGGTATCCAAATGGGACAAAGAGTGGTTTATTTTATCATCTTGAGGATAGAAAGGTTGTCATCTCGACGAATGTCGTATTCCTGGAGCAGGATTATTTAATAGACCAAAAGCCCATCAGTAAAGTAGTTCTTGAAGAATTGCTTAGTACTGATAGGAATACGCAGACAAAAAATATAGTGGGAGCCGATACCACTAAGATTAACGATACTGTAGAATCGACTCCTATGGAACCGCCGCATGATCGTTGTAGTGGGAGGACCACAAGATCTCTTGATAGATACATTGGAAAAACCTTCTTGGTGGATCCAGAATTTCAGGAGGATGATCCTTTGAACTATAACAAAGTGATGGTACCCTCTAACCGTGCAGCATGGCAGAAAGCCATGGAGGCAGAACTGATATCGATATCCCAAAACTCGGTCTGGACACTTATAATACCGCCTCACAATATTAAACATGTTGGGTGTACAAAAAACAAGAGGTCCGGATGGTACCGTTAAGACTTACAAAGCTAGACTAGTGGCTAAGGGTTATACCCAGCAATAAGGGATCAACTATGACGAAACCTTTTCGCCAGTGGATATGCTTAATTAAGTCTATCCGGATCCTCTTATCCATTGCAGCCTATTATGATTGGGAAATCTGGCAAATGAACGTCAAGACCGTATTCCTCAACGAGGATTTAGAAGAATACATCTATATGTCTCAGCCTCCAGGATTTGTCGCAAAAGGTCAGAAAAATCTGGTATGCAAGTTGCAAATGTCCATTTATAGACTGAAGCAAGCATCCAGAAGTTGAAATATGTATTTTGATCAGGCTATCCAGTCTTATGAATTTGAACAGAACATTGATGAACCATGTGTTTATAAAAGGAGCGATAAAACTATAGTAATTTTTCTAGTTCTTTACGTTAACAATATCATGCTTATTGGAAACGACATAGGAACATTATCTACAGTGAAGGTGTGGTTGTCCTCTCAATTTGACATGAAAAGACCTGTGTGAAATGAGTTATGTTCTGGGGATCAAGATAACTCGAGATCACCAGAACAAGATTTTGTTGCTATCACAGCCAACCTACATAGATACTATCTTGGTTAGATTCAGTATGCACAACTTCAAGAAGGGACTAGTTTCATTCAGACATGTAATAAAACTGTCCAAGGATCAGGATCCTAAAACTCCTAAAAAGAGGGCGGAGATATAGAAGATACCTTATGCTTCGGCTATAGAGAGTCTGTATATGTCATGTAGTGCACGAGACCAGATATATGCTATGCAGTAGATATGATGGGCGGGTATAAGTCAAATCCGGGTCCAGGGCACTGGACTGCTGTGAAAAGTATACTCAAGTATCTCCGTAGGATGAGTAATTATGAGTTAGTTTACACTTCACAAGAACTAATGCCAATTGGATACACGGATTTTGACTTTGCAGCAGATTTGAAATCCAGGAGATCGACGTCGGGGTTTGTGTTTTCATTGGGAGGAGGAGTTGTCAGTTGGAGGAGCGTGAAGCAGGGATGCATCGTGGATTCGACGACAGAGGCTGAGTACGTTGTGACATGCGAGGCAGCCAAGGAGACAATGTGACTCAAGAAGTTCCTCACGGACTTAGGATGTGTACCAGGAGCTCAATATCCTATTGTCCTTTACTGCGACAATAGTGGAGCAGTAGCATAATCCAAAAGTCCAATATATCACCAGAAGATTATGCATATTGGGCAGAAATACTACATTATCCGGGACTTGCTGAAGTAAGGGGAGGTTGCAGTGACTCAGGTGACGTTGCAGATAACATGGCAGACCCTTTCACAAAGGCGTTATCGACCAAAGCTTTTGAGAAGCATGTGGATGCCATGGGAGTTAAAACTGTTATTCCTCGCTAGGCCAAGTGGGAGATTGTTGTAGCTCATATGTCCTGAGCATGGATTTTCTGTATTAACACTAATAAAGATAACTTTGGTTATTGTTTTAATTAGAATACTACTTTGGTGTATGATAATTCATATATAATAAAGGACCCTAGGAACATAGTAGGCTACTGAGGTGCATGGTAGATCCATATTTGGGAGACCCAGTGGACCGATTCAGTGCCAAGATTTCAGGGAGTCCAAGAGGCTCGAACTTGAGAAAGAAATGTAGAATCGGGATTAAAAGGGACAGTTGTGATCGAGTTCGGTGCTGAGACTTCAGGGAGTCCGAGAGGATAATAGAGTATGGGCAGTTGGGATGAAATAGGAAAGAGAGAGAGTTAAGGATATGGGATTACGATCGGATCCGAGAGAATGATCATGTGAGGGCTGCGATTTCGGTTGCAACTGGACACAGAGAAGATAGAAGATCATGAGAGAGGAAGTCGGATGAGAGGGATAGTTGCGATCAGGTCGTGCATGAATACATGGGTAGTTTTAGGAAAGGGAGTAAAGAGGAAAGAGTAAATATGCTCGAAAATTAAATGAGAAAGAATTCGTTGGAAGAGAGGGAATGATTATGAATGTCATGCATGGTATATTAATTTGCATGGTTATTATGGAGAGAGATAAATGGTTACATGCATGCATGTCTTTAATAGGGATCAAATTGGATCTATGCATGTGTTGGTTGGTTCAGGGACGGCTATGATGATTGATTCAGTTTGGGTGAATTGGAAAAAGAAATAGAGGGTGACGTGCAAAGGTTCTTGAGATGGGTAGGTGGTGTCCGTGAGGAAGTCGAGTGCGTTCGTGGTAGGCTTGGTAGTGATGTCCGGGAGGTATCTTATCGTCGAAGGCGGCTCGCTACAGTGTCGACAGGCATGGGCATGCACTAATAAAGGACACGTCAGGCATTCTGTTGAATTGGCTACTTTTTACACCACATAGGGTAGAAGCTCGCAACGAAAGTGATTTACCGGTCGAAAGACAGTTTATAATGCGCGTTACAAGATTAAAACTTTCTTAGAAACTAATATATATGTACGTACATGTGTGTGCACGTGAATCAAACACCATAACAACAATCTAGCGATACAAATATCTAGCATGCATGTAATTCATAGACTACGCTATATCAACATGTTAGAGTCTTGCATACCTTCGTGCGGATCTTTTAACCGCGAAGAATTATCTTCTTTATCGATGGAGATGAAAGATTGTCCATGAAGAAGCTGACGATATGCGGGGAGATAATGCCTTCTTGTTCACCCGATCTCACACGATGCACTGAACGTCGCTCTCGGATCTTTGAGTGCCTCTGAAGAACGATCATTCTCCTTCTACGAAACACCACGCGAGGAAGATGAAGTCGCAAGCGAGGGAGACGAGAGTGCATGAGATAAGAGAAAGGGGAGTTCGGGTATGGGTTTCACATGGCCGGCCCCCCCTCTCCCTCTATTCTTAAATAGGGCCTGCCCTAGGTAGGATAAGCACTCCTATAAGCTAGGGTTGCCCCTCCTTTTTCTCCACCTATCTTTCCACTTTTCCCTAGATTATAGGAGTTATTTTGACTTGGTCAAAACCCCCTAATATATCCATATGGTCGGCCCTATTAAGGGGGAAACAAATCCCTAAAATCAAGGGGTCGGCCTTGACTTGGTCTCCCACACATAGGGTCGGGCCTCTACTAGTGCATAGTGGTGTATGGTTTGACCAAAAGGCCCTTATGTCACTAGTTGACTGCCCCTCTTGTGCAAGACTTAGCAAGACACTCATAATTAAAGCGCACTAATGATTTTACTATTCACCAAGGTTCTAGAAGGGTGCCCCTAGTAAAGTCAACTAGTCAAGTCGCAACATGTCCCGGTGCATCGCACATATATATCGGAGTCCACTTATGGCAAGAGATAACTACATGCATCTCTGTACTAGTCTAGAGTTTTTTCTTAGTACACGCACGTAGTTACGCATCTACCGTGTACTAGTGCAAAGCATACACGGAGTGTAGATATAGACTTCTCGCTTCCTCTAACTGCGTCCTGTGTTTCGAGGAGATGGTTCAAGGACCGTACATAATATGGATAAGGTGGAACCTTCAGGGACCAGGGTTCATGGCTTCCAACTTAAACTCAATCGACACACTACCCGAGTATATCATCGATCCTCCAAGTTTGAGTTAATCTGCATAGTCATCCAGAGTACGACGCAGGCTGCACTCCAATTACCCTGGATTTACTATGTTCTCCCGCATACCCTTACTCTCCGCTTAGTAGTGATAAACTCGTTGTCCCTCTACTTGGTGCCATGACACAACTCGAGTGGTGGAGAGTATCGTCAGACTCGAGTGCTCATATGACTCGGTTTCTTCCAGGTTGACCATATATATCGTAACATTGATTAACTCATCGAGTAATCGAACCCGCTCAACAGTCCAACTTATAATCATCAAGCATGGATTTGATACAATATAAGCCAAACCAAGGGACACACCTCCCGTGAGGGGTATGAATGACCTGTAGAAGTGGCACACTGATGCAATGCTAGCCAGGTAACTCAACACACTGTGATTTTGGATTACATAACTAAACCCTCACACATTGGTACGCCAAAACACCTCACAACTGGTTGGCCCACCAGATGTGATTCCTCAGGGTTTAGGACCATTTTACCCTAAGCAAAAACACGGCTTAGTTCACCAGTGTCCTCTCTCTAATCTGTTCACCGTATTGGTTCTGTTTGGTCACAGACATTGTGCCTGGTAATGACCATGGTAAAGACTCCTTATGCACTGTCATCCCTAACAGCTTATCATGTTAAGGCGACCAATTTGATCATAACTATAAATTGATTTAGGCTACATGGGACCAATTCACTTAGTCTTCAACTCAGTGGACTACCATGTAGTCATGGCTCTCTGTTCTCGAAAGAACATATAACTATGTTACGTAGCAACATGCATCTCATATAATAACATTCATTATTTAATATTAGATTAAAACACAGAGTTTTACAAGCTTAGAACACACAAATTATAATAAAGAAAACCCCCTAGGTTTCTTGCCAAAAAAAAAAGGGCAAGGTCTAATAGGAAACATATGTCTGTCATTTCTTGATTATTGCAATGATATGTGTGCATGTGCATGAATACATTTGTGCCTGTGTGCATGTGTCGAGTGTGGTTCAATAATGGCCCACTTTTGGACAAAAGTCGGTATGACTATTTTTGTCATGTGTGATTGCATGGACGGTCTAGAAATAAAGATGTAAGTGTGTGATCATCGCACAAGCAATCCGGAAACTCCTGCGGCCACACAATTAATTGTGTAGTTGCACATGATGTTGTGCAACCGCTCAACTCATTGTGCTGCCGCACAATCGAACGACTACATTTTTTAAAATTGTTATTGTGCGACTGCATATGATATTGTACTACCACATAATTTACATAGTAAAAATCCATCCTTTCGATTGTGTGGCCGCAAAATGACATTTGCGGCCTCAACAACTAGTTTGCCTAGAGCGCGCGCGACACACACACACCCCAACCTCCAACCTACCAGGGTTATATATACCTCACCACATCCACCCCCACCACCACAATTGCATATCATTTCTCCTTTAATTCCCTTCAAACCTCTTCCCATTCGTATTTTGTTCATGGATTTCGTGGGTGAGGCCGCCTCTAATTCTTGGTCACTCGCCTCCAAACTCGAAAGAATTTGGCCATTATAAGATTCCCGAGATGCACATTGTGACTTGAGAATTGTGCAACTTGTAATCAAAGAGAGGCATAACAAACCTCAACAAACACTTTGTGCATCCGCCTATGTCTGACTCAAGAAAATATCATGTGGCCATCGACGAAAATCAATGGGAGATATTGATGTACATAAAGACGATTGTTAGAGGACTGTTAGTCACTCGTTGTCACTCCAGAATCAGCTACACTGATTACCAATTAGAAGAGTGAGCCCACGAGGAAGAGGATCCAAGATGGAGCGGTATTTGCCGCTAGAACAACCAAAGGTAAGGAGGAATGGAAAATAACTGTTCGAAGATCCTAAAATATTAGCTCATTTGCTTATGCACTTTTTTTAATGTACATAGCATACTTTCTTGTTTAATTTTGTTTTCGATATTTTTCTTCAAAAAATTATAGAATTCTAATTTTAAATAAGTAAAAAAAAAAGCATAAAAAGGTTGTGTGATCACGCAATCGCATACGCAGTTGAAAAAGTGGATTGCACAACTTGCACATTGCATAGTTGTGCAATCCACACATATGAGAGTTTTGATGACTATCAACTACTACGTTATGTATACAAAAAAAATTCAAAAACGGAATAAAAAATGTTAATATTATACTAAACAGAACTAAACTTTCTAAATTGTGAAAAATGAAACAATACACCATCTTAGATGGCGTAAGTCCTTTACGTCATTACAGATGGCGTAAAGTTGGAGTTCTCATTTTAAATACCCAAAGTCCCCTTGGATTTCACCATCTGTGATGGCGTAAATATTTAGAGTTATAAAATATAACTCTAAATCTCGGTGAGAAGGGTTGAGAGATAACGGTCAAAAAAATAGATGTTAGCTCTAAATGAGAAGGGTCGGGCAACAACTGTAAAAAAATAACCGTAATTCTGGGTGGGTAAGAAGGGTCGTCTAAATGTGAAGGGTCGAGCGATGATGGGACGACAGTAATAAAATAATTGTTTTACCTTTTATGCCATCTAAGGTGGAGTAAATTTATATAACAAGGGACGACGATTTGGTGCTGACTAGACAAAACGAAACCATAAGCTGACTAGGCCAAAATGGAGCAAGCTGACTAGATAAAACTTTTTCGCGCACGCAATCACAACCGTTCGCTCTCTTTCCTCTCTCTCTTTCTCTTCATCTCTCCCTCTTCCCCCGATCTCTCTCTCCCCGTATCTCTCTCTTCCCCGTATCTCTCTCTTCCCCCAATCTCTATCTCTCTCTCTCTCTCCGTATCTCTCTTTTCCCCCGATCTATCTCTCTCTTCCCCAGATTTCTCTCTTTCTCTCCGTCTCTCTCTCTCTCTCTTTCCCACGATCTAGAGAGAGAATGTGATGTGGAGGTATGCATGCATGGGTCGGTGAAATGCGAGGCTGTGATCGGCTTTAGAGATAAAGAGAGAAGAGAGAGAGAAATTCGAGAATTAAAGAGGGGGAGTCATGCATGGCTCGAGATTTAAGAGAAAGAAAGAGATAGAAATAGAGAAGAGAGACAAAATCATGAATTAATGAGGGGGAGTCATGCATGGCTCGGGATTTAAGAGAGAGAACGAGATAGAAAGGAGGAGATAAAATAGAAAAGAAAGTTCGGGTATAGCTTGGGTTTTAGAGAGAGAAGGTGACGTGGAGGCAGGCATGCATGGGTCGGTGAAATGGGTGGTTGTTATCGGCTTTAGAGATAGATAGATAGAGAGAGAGAGAGAGAGAGAGAGAGAGAGAGAGAGAAGAGAAAGAAAATTGGGAATTGAAGAGAGGGAATCATGCATGGCTCAAACGTGATGGTGTTGGCGTTAAGGCTTGGACGGTTGTGATTAAATTCGAGTAGAAGAGAGAGACCTGAAGGGAAGGGAAAGAAGGCGAGAAGGGGCGTCTGCGAGCTTCTCGGAAATGGGGAGAGAGAGAGATCACACAAGAGGAGTAGGGCTCGGCTCCAACTAGAGAAAGAAATGTAGAATCGGGAGGAAAAGGGACAGTTGTGATCAAGTTCGGTGCCGAGACTTCAGGGAGTTCGAGAGGCTCGAACTAAAGAAAGAAAGGTAGAATCGGGAGGAAAAGGGATAGTTGCGATCGGGTTCCGTGCCGGGACTTAAGGGAGTCCGAGAGGATAATAGAGTATGGGCAGTTGGGATGAAATATGAAAGAGAGAGAGAGAGAGAGAGAGAGAGAGAGAGAGAGAGAGAAAGAGAGAGAGAGAGAGAGAGAGAGAGAGAGAGAGAGAGGGGATTATGATCAGATCCGAGAGAGAGATCATGTGAGGGCTGCGGTTTCCGATGCAGCTGGACAATGAGAAGATAGAAGATCGTGAGAGAGGAAGTCGGATGAGAGGGATAGTTGCGATCAGGTCGTGCATGAATGCATGGGTAGTTTTAGGAAAGAGAGTAAAGAGGGAAGAGTAAATAAGCTCGAAAATTAAATGAAAAAGAATTCGTTGGAAGAGGGGAAATGGTTGAGAATGTCATGCATGCTACAATTGTGTCAACAAATTGAAACTTCAAGGGTGTAAGTGTAACAACAAAAGCTGAGACACAATTGTAACTGTCCCAAAATTTTATGGGGTCAAACTATAATTTACATGGGCTACTTTCCACATTCAAAATTGGCCTTTGAGAAGGGAGAAATGCTATTCAGCCCAAAGGTTTTTCCGATTTTGCCGGTCTGATTGACATTGCAACGTGCAACTGGTGGCTAAAACCCGCTATCGACATTTAAATCTTTTACAACACCAGTTGCACGCTGCCATGTCAATCGGACTGATTAGGATCGGAAAAACCTTCGAGCTGAATATCATTGCTCCTTAGAAGGATATTCATGGAGGCTGAGGAAGTATATAAACATAATTATAAACAAAACAAAATAAGCTTTGGAAAAGTATATAAACATCATTTATTATGATAAGGGAGTACGCTTGCAGTTGTGATCGCCAAAGACAGACGATTTTTATTTAAAGCCCTTAATTTAGTCGCTCTGGACCACACTATCAACGTGGTCCGGGGTTCACTCGCGGACAATTGTAGTTAGCCTCCACTATTAACGGTTCGGGAATAAGAGATCTATACACCACCAGGTGAACCCTAAGGGACCGCATGACAAGGGATGGATGATCCAGATGGGACATAACAGGTGTTGCCAAGCAAACCCCTTGGTAGCGTGTTTGGGGCGACTATTTTAAGTCGTTCGATTTTAATTTTATAATTGTTTGATGGAACATTTTGATGTAACATGTTGTGTCGTATGTGATAAATTGGTGGGAGTGGAAACATCATAAGGATGAGGTTTTGCAAAAGCATCTTAACAAAATAATCAAATTTTCATACAAACCCTCTTGTTTCAAAACTTAGATGTAAGGGTAAATTTGTCATAAAAGTAGACCCGGGAGGGATTTTTTTTTTTTTTTTTGCCAAAATAGAGATTTATGAGGGGTGCCCATGTAATTTTAAAAATACAAAGGCATAGATTTATATTCAAAATTAATATTGTCAGGGGGCCAAATGCAAAAAATCTATTTATTGAACTCTAGCAGCTATTTGAAAACGACACGTCTCCTTATCTTGATAAGGAAGGACCAACGAGAGAGAGATTCCTTATGATTGCCTTCTCTATCTCCGTAGTAAATACTTGATCATAACGAGGGCATTTCTGTAACTCGACACCCACCTCAGTCCATAGTGAGGAACCTCTCTCGCTTCCTGAAGACCACCACCGCCACCGGAGTGGAGCCGTTCACCTTGCGCACCGCCACTACGTCCGAAACCCTGAGCAGTGCCGCAACCGGCGCCACCGCCCTCACTACGCCCCCTAATCGGGCCGGGCCCGCCACCACCGCCCCGGGCCTGCCGGGTCGGAGGACCCTCTCCATCTCCAGCACGACTCTCGCCGGGGCAACCGATCGGTCCAGCCGCGCGGCGAACACGAAGTCGTACGACGACCCGCTGAACGGCAGCCCGCCGCAGGTCTCCTCCACCCCCATCGCCGCGGCGAAACCCAGCCTCCGCATCGCCGCCGCGGCCGCCCGCCCCGAGCCGCGGCCGACGCAGAGGGCCCGGTCGCCGGGCGAGAGCCACCCCCCGGCAATCAGATCCAGCAGCACGGCGTCGAGATCGGGCGGCTGGATCGAGGCGGTGGACGGAGCGGAGACGCCATCGCAGCCGCTGGGGGGCTTGGCCTCGCGGAGGGAGGCGAGGAACGGGAGCGTGGCGACGGCGGCAGAAACGAGGAGGATCTTGGTCACGAGGGATCGGGAGAGGCAGTGATGGAAGATGAGCCGGAGCTTGTAGAGGTCGAGCTGAATCTCTCCCATGGCGGGAGCTAGGGTTAGGGGTTTCACCGCGAAAAGGTTCGGTTCCTCTCGAGAGGGGGGGTGGCCGGCGTTTAGCGGGTGCAGAAGCGGGAGGAGTTGTGGTTGCCGCCCACGAGGAGGAGAGGCGTTGGCGAGGAAGGGAGCCAGACGCGTGCGGGGACGCGGGCTCGGCACGTGCTACCCATGTTACAGTGAGGTGAGGAGGGAGAGGAGATGTCGACGGGAACGGGGACGATGGGCGGGTGGAGATGCACTATATACAGGGGCTGGAATCGGGGAATTTGGCGAGCAGCCCCTCGATTTGCTCTGAATTACGATTTTGCCAAAATAATTTCGTGAGCTGTCACGTGTTTAAGCCTTTAAGGTAACACATGCACTTACAAAAAAAACTTTGGGGTAATGTGCTCAGTGTCCTGCAGCCAGGGGTGGCAATGGATCGGGTTGTGTCGTGTCACTCCAAAACCCCTAGATCTGGACCCGACCCGTTTAAATAATCATGTCTAGATCCTAAACTCTTACCCGATCCGTTTATAAACAGCCAGACCCGTTTACCACACGGGTTTATTCAGTTGACCCGATCCGACCCAATCCGACTCTACCCGACCTAACCCGATAGACCCGTTGATACTATATATTACAGAATCGGATTGCCGGTAGACCCAACCCGACAAGACCCGTTGAATTTTAAACGGGTCTACCGTGTCCAGACCCTAAACCCGGACCCGGCCCGTTTATTAAACGGGTCTATCGTGTCGACCCGTTTACGACCCGAACCCGTTTAACCCTGACCCAGACCCACTAACTTCATGTCGGGTTCGAAATTGCCAGCCCTACCTGCAGCAGCAGATCAGTTTAGCCCAAAGGATAGCCTAGAGACCGGTTTTAGCAAAAATCCCTGGATAACATTTCGGATAAAAGTCACGGTCTCCTCGTTTTAAAAAAATTTCAGAACCACCCTGAGCAGACATGTCGAAGGCGGCAGCAGGTTGAGCGACAGAGGCGGCAGTGAGCAGTGGTGACAAAGGCGGTGTGCACGAACGGCGGTGGTGGAGGTGGCAACGGGTGCGAGCGGTGACGGCTAAGGTGGCAATGGGGGTGAGTCGCGAAGCAGGCGACAACAGTGGCGCGAGTCATAGTTGCTCGTCGCCACCGTCCCGACAACGGCGAGTGGCGGAGACGAGAAGCCATGGGGGGGGGGGGGGGGGGGGGGGACGTACGGGTTCGATTTAGGTTTAGATTTAGCGTTCATTCCAATGCTTATAGATCTTAGGGTTTAGTGTTCAGTTTAGTTTTAAAAATAGTAGCATAAAAGCATAAATTGAAGTGAGGTGAGAGGCATTTTCGTTCACAGGGGTTTGAGCTCAAATAAAAAGGTTGTCGGGGTTATAACTCAAAACCACCTCCTAAAAAAAACTTTTCACATACTCCCTCAAAAAAGATTAGGGACTTATGGTTTTTTTTTTTTTTTTTTTTTAATTTTATAGTTGTAGGGCCTCCCAAAATCTTTCAAATAATGAACATGTCCACTTTAGGCTCAGAGTCGCGGATTAATCCCTCCGGGAATGCGTACAGACCTACTCGGAAGATTCCCTTCACAATCAGTACACTCCTGGGTAAATCGAAAAAGGGGGGGGGGGGGGGGGGGGGGGGGAGTTGGGGAATTATACACACAACTTACTCACCAAAGCATGAGTTGCTTACCAAAGCATTAGGAGCTTGAGCTTATGTTGGTTTTGTTATTTTAAGCTGAAAGATATCATTTGCTTGTTTATCATGCATGATTGCAGGGAATATTCATGTCACATCACTAATCTTCCGTTAATGAAAGTATGCGTATATATGATTATTACTATTAAAGAACTATGAAATAGCCAAGGACGGAACCAGTATTTTACATTTGGAGGGACCAAAGTAAAATAATTTCATTTTGGGGGGGGGGGGGGGGGGGGGGGGGGGAGGACAAAGCAAAGCATGAACCAAATTTTGTTTATATACTAAGATTCAAAATATTTACATTATAAAATTGTTTTAAAAAAACAATTGAGTGGGGCCATAGACCCTCTTGGTCAATACACAGCTCATATAAGTCACATTACTTCTAGTTTCTCTAATGATAAATAGACAGTTTTTTAGAATTTAGATTAAATTCAATCTAATTTTTTTGTGATAAATTCAGTGTAATCTGTGGTATCAAGTGTGATTATTATATACGATTCATTTTTCATTGGAGAGAGAGAGAGAGAGAGAGAGTCCACTAGTGGAGACATTTAGGCCCTGTTCGGATAGGATTCTGGGTCCGGAATCCCAAAATCCCCAAAAAAGGCTCTGGAGTCGATTGACCCAAATCATTAGCGTGGTGTTTGTCAACAAATTCGAAATACAGGACAAAGATAAAGCAAAGAGGGAGAGATGAGACCCAAATTAGGAGCTCGGAAGACTCGAGCAGTAGGTGGTTGATGGTACTATTAATCTTCTTTCTGGTGGAGGAGACCATGGAAGCTAAGTCAGCATGGGGGTTGGTTTTGGCAGGCAAACTGCTCGGAAGGAGAGGATGAGGAGGAAATTGATCATACCCCTTGGTGAAGGTTTTGTCATTCTTCGATTTCCTTCTGAAGGCGATACGTGAGCGGTCTTGATGAGGGAGAGATCATACCAGACTAAATCTGATTGGGCGGAACCTTACTCCGATACCAGCCTGAAGGCTGAAGACTTCCGCGATATAAGAGATTGGCATTAGTGCAAGGCTGATCCCCCAATAAGTTGAGTCTATTTTTGTCAAAATTTACTTGCAGCTCATTTCCCCTGCATTTAGATGTTTTTTTGTTTTAATTCTTTATTTTGTGGATCATCTATCAAGGGTTGGATGGTCATCCTTATGAATTATGGCAAATTTGATTTGCCCCCCAAAATTATATGCTAATTAGCAAGTCACCCCCCTTTTAATCGATATTAGACTTACCCCCCTAAAATTAAAACTTATACCCGCATAACAATATGATATTTAGGCAAACACTCCCATAATTAAATGATATTTAGGCATACCCTCCCATTTGGCTAATTATCATATAGGAATTTGGGGGTGTAAGTCAATTGGGGGGGTAAGTCTAATAATGATTAGAAGGGGGGTGACTTACTAATTAGCATATAATTTTTTATTTTTTTTTAGGGGGGGGGGGGGGTAAGTCAAATTTGCCCAAAAATCATCAATTGTGAAAATCATTAGAGGGGTAAAGTATATAGGCGGTTTATAACTATCTATTTCACCCAGTAATAGGAAATGCATATTTGATCGTCCTGGAAGTTATCAAATTTGATGATTTTTTTGTGAGGATGATCATCTAAATATAGATCAATAATCCATAAAAAATAATTTGAGTGAAAAATAAACCGCAAGCCAATTTCGATAGAAATAGGTTGCCAGTCCATATCCTGTATCTTCAATTCTCTAATCTCGTGGACATGACATCAAAGACCACGATTCACACACATATATAAGGCACATCGGCCATTCTGCCTTGAGGGAAAGTTCAGTCCACGGTGCTCATGCTGGGAGTCGAAATTGGAACCTCTTCAACATGGGAGAGATGAAGTACCACCGAGCCAACAGCCTATTGGTTAAAAACTAACAAACAATAGAAGCACTTAAATTAGATGGATATAATTGTAACTCAAAATTTTTTTTCTATTAAGTGAAAATGGGAAAAATCCATCGCACCAATTTCGGAACCGTATCGAAATTCATAGGTACCATCGGATGGCCTTATGGTGGATCTCCGACATCCACCTAGGGTTCGTCCGATGGCCCCCAGCATAATGCTCCCACTTCTTAGATGCAAGGAAAATGAAATGAATGGTGGAGTTCGGTTCAGTATGGTACCGAATAGGAAATTTGGTACCGAATGTAACCCAAGAAAAAGAGTAATGCTATTTGAACAATCTACAGCGACAGAAGCTGTGGCAAACTAGACCCATGCCCATGCACTTGTGGCGGGACCGTTTGGTGTGAATGTCGATACGTTGGGGTTTGACTCCTCTCCACAAATGATCATCTCTCCTATCGACGATGATTCTTGGTCGTGCAACATGTGGCAACCCTAATTTCAATGACCTCGATCTATAACTATGGGATGAACCCTAGAGAAATTCCACCACGATCTACCTCCACCCACCACCTCTTATCGTCGACCACCGTTGCCACCACCTCCGTTGCCCCACCGGCCACCAACCGATATAAAGTTGAAAGAATTCAACTAATTATATGTCGATATAATATTGAAAGCAAAGTGCACAATTAGCACTAAGTGGGGCTCACTCCCAACTCATTTCAAGCTGACGTCATAAACACTTGTGCCACGTGTACGAGCCAGCACTCCACAACCACTGACCCACGAAAAGGACCGGTGCACATGACGGCATAATAATTGGTACTATCGGTCCATTTATTACCCCCAACTCCCATGATTCGTACGATTTTGATGATATCATTTTTAATTTGGATCTTGTCCGCAGAGAATATATCGGACGGCTGCTGTTGCATCTCAAACCAAATGACACCCAGAGCGGTCCAACCGGCTCACATCAGCTGTCCGAGGTGAACACGGAACCATCCAGAGCAACATCGGACACGTGTCCTCCAAGTGGCAGCTTGAGCTGGGGGAAGGACGATCGTTGATACGTTGCAACCTACATAGGATATGGGTTTCGACAAATAAGGTAATCCACCCACTGTGAAATGACCCTCCGCTGACGGTGATGTGACGGGCTACCATGAACTTACATCGCGACGCTGGATCATCCATTGGGAAACTGACACGTGTCAGAAGGCTCATCGATCCGAAACGAAACGAGGCCACTGCGTCGTATCAGACGGCTCACCTGTTTTGGCTTATACAGCAAACCGGGCCCCTAGGGAGTGACGTATTGGACAACACAGAACCCACGAACAAAAAAGGCAATCTGTTTGGTCGAGAAAAGTGGCTTTTTTTTGCAAATATAACCGTACAAACTATTCTAATTATACTTTAAACCCTCTAAACCTTAGATTTGTATGTCGACTTTTCAAAACATACAGAGTTAGACATTTTAATCCCTCCATAGTAGATTGTAACGCGAGGTCCAAATATCCATTTTACTTATGCTCAAAGAGTGACTTATCACCGACGTCGGCTAATTTCAATTGTTTTAAGTGTAAGTACCCTAACCCTAACTTCACTCTGATCCCCCCCTCGATGCTTGTCCGTCTATATTTGTCTGAGAGCCCTCCACCCTTGTCCGATATGTTTGGCACCCTCAGCATTTACACCTAACAGTCGGCAAGAGAATATTTCGAGTATATTTACTCTGTTGAGATGGTAGTTAATCAGAGGGTGAATATATACAATTTTATATGTTTTGATCTTCGATATGTAAATATAGATTTCAAAGGATTAATATGCAATTATATTAGTTTGTAGGGGTCAATCTGTAAAAAAACCAAAAATATTCATTACTGTTAGCCCAAGTTTCTATTTCCAAGCAGTAGAGTGAAGTATATTTTAGTAAGAGAAATGCTATTCAGCCCGAAGGTTTGTCTCGAATTCGCCGACACTAAAGTTGTGGCAGCGTGCAACTAGTGGCTGAAACCCACTAGTGATTTTAAAATCTTTAACAATACCGGTTGCAAGCTGCCACGTCTTTTAGGTCAGCGAATTCAGGACAAACCTTCGGGCTGAATAACATTTCTCTTTTAGTAAATAGTAGAACAACACTTTTCGCTTCGACAGGTGTTGGAGCCGTGGGTTTCAACATACTGATGTAGCAAATAATGATTTGAGTGAAAGTTTGTACCAGGGTGTTCATATCTAGAGTCGAACATGGAACCTCATCAAGAAAGGAGAGAGGAAGTACCACTTGACAAGAGCCCATTGGTAATTCTGCATGAAATTTTTTTTTGGGAGACTTAGTCTTAAGTCCTTTTAGCAAATACTATATTAGCTAAATAATAGGCCACATTTCAATATTGCACAAAGTCCCTCCTGAACATTGCATGCTACAGCAAGTCCCTCGTCCTTATTTATTCCCTCATGTGCTCCAGAAAGAGTATCAATTTGTCTCCAGAAAGAGTATCAATCTACTGGTTAACACTGTGCATGTAGCGGTTGCTACAGTGATTTCGCTATAGCTGTCGTAACGATTTCACTGTAACTGCTATAGTGAAAGCACTATAGCAAGAGTATCAATTCGATTTGGTAAGAGTATCATTTTAACGAATTGTTCATTGTTACAGTGATTTACTATAGCAAGAGTGTTAATTAGCCGCATGGATACCCTTTTTGAAGAAGAATGGATACTCTTGCTACAGTAAAAATCACTGTAGCAACCACAACATGCATAGTATTACCCGGTGAATAAATACTCTTGTTGATGACGAATGGATACTCTTGCTACAGTGTTTTCACTGTAGCAATATCTACATGTATAGTGTTAATCGACGAATGGATACTCATGCCACAGACAAATGGATACTCTTATTGGAAACAAATGGACTCTTGTTGGAGGGACATTTTTGTAATTTAAACGATAAAAAAGTTAACATTTTCGGTTATGGACTTGTTGTACAAACGTGTCCTTTGGGAGGGACTTTAGCTAATATTAACAACTTGTATCCTTTAACTTCAATAACGACATGTGGAGGGATTTATGACTAATTAATCCTTTTTATTTTTGGAAAATTTTATTCATACCCCAAAAATCTATAACTAGCCCCCGTTTTCACTCGTTTCATAATAACTTACTCAAAAAATTTTAAACGTCATTTATACCCTTATCTTATACCCCACATCCAACTAAAACCTGGAGCAAAACCGTTTGGGCATCAACTGCAATTGGAAAGGAATTAAGCGGTGGCAACGACATGTTTGTGGCGTCATTGGCAGTGGCATAAACAACAGAGATCGAAGATCTTACTTCCCCCTAATTGGATTCCTCCGTAGACAGCAACAAAGCTCGAAGATCCCACTCTTTCCGATCGGATTCCTCCATACAATATCTAACCCCTCTAGCAATGGGTAAAGACAAGGGACATCTCTCTCTCTCTCTCAAGCCATCAATGAATGGCAGATGATCAAAATAACCCTCCCCACGTTCCTACTCATGGGGCTTCAACATCGAAAAGAAATATGGTATGATCACGATGGGCGAGCCATTTAACTGGTGTGTATTTAAGGTGGGGTGTAAGAGTGAAGGATATTTTTAAGATAGAAATGGGGTATGATAAAAAAAAAAACATGGGTTTGTTCAAGTTTATTGGAAATGGGGGCTAATTATAGTCTTTTGGGCTATAAATAAAATTTTTCTTTTTTTATTTGGTAGAATAATTCTGCAGTGATTTGGTCGGTGCAGAATCGACCCCAAAATCAAAGAAAAACTACCATGCTTTGGATCCTAGCTGACTCGGATCTAATTCAAATCCGCCCACGGTTCTCTTATATCTATTTCCGGATCGGGTCAAGTTCGACGTTCGAACTTGGAATACGGTCGTACACGACGCGTAGCCGTCTGCCAGATCTCCGACACCGGCGCACCGCTTAACCAGCGTACTAAGCCATGGCAAACTTGTAGTTTTTGAGAAGTTTGAGGGGCCATGGCCTCTCGGCCCATTGCGGCCACCTATAAACTGAAGCTCACTCAGCCCTCCCCCCCGCCGGACCTCATCTCCTCCCCCCCTCTGCAACCAAATGCGAAAACCCTAACCCTAACATGTAACACCCCCACCTCCATTGCTGCTGAGATCTCTTCAATGGCGGCCGTCCGCGTCCCCGCTCGTGTCTGGCTGCCCCTCCTGCAAGCATCCCGTCGCCTCCTCGTGGGTGGAAACCACACCTCCTCCAGGTTTTGCACTCGCTAATCCCTAATTCTCCCCCCCCCCCTCCCCCCCTCTGGTTTCAATCCCTCGACTTCAATTTTCCTAAAAGGAAAATAAAGAATTGTTCCCTCCCCAATTCCTTGAAATGGGACCGGCTGGATCCCTGGCACTGAATTTCCTCCTGGCCTCCGCCGCATTCGCGGCGGCGGCCCTCCTGCTGGTCGATCTCGCCGCCAGGACCGGCGGGTGCGACTCCCCCGCCGCCGCGGGGGTCCCCCTCCCCGCCCGCGGGCCCCACCGACCTCGACGCCGCCTTCCGCGAGCTGGCCGCGAGGGGCTGGCTCCCCCCCGCGCGACCGCGCCCTCTGTGTCGGGGCCGACCCGGGCCCCGCGGCCGCCGCGGTGCGGCGGATGGGGTTCCGCTCCGTGGTCGGCGCCCCCGCCACCGCCTGCTGCGGCCTGCCCTTCGAGGAGGCGTCGTTCGACTTCGCCTTCTCCGCGACGCTGGACCGGGCCCGGGTGCCGGCCCGGGTGGTACTGGAGATGGAGCGGGTGCTCCGTCCGGGTCGGGTCGGGGTGGTGCTCCGCCTCCGCCTCCGGCCTGGCCCTCCCCGCACCGGATGGCCTGATGAGGCTGGCCGCCCCGGTCGCCTCCCTGCTGCGGTTCTCCGACGTGATCGGTGCTCGAGCGGTGAACGGATCCGGGATGGTGGTGTTTAAGAAGAGGGGCTTCTCCGGCGCTGCTGGCGGCGCTAGGACATGCGATGATGCAGTTACGCGATTGCCCCTGCTCTTTAAAGTAATTACGGAGTTCGTACGTGCTACCCTGGCTACAGCAGTGGGCCATTCTGGTCAATTAGCAATGGGACACGTGCAGCTTCTCTAGCCGTGGAGACCTGCTGTGTTTGTTTCAGAATAACAGCCAATCTTTCCCCAGTCACCCAATGTTTTCTCTATTACTCTACGAGATTCTCCTAGCTGGCCATGGTAAAGGTGCGAGTAGAGATGTGACCTTTGATCTCCGCAGCCATTTTTAGGGTGCAATAAAATGATTGTATTGGCCTATCTCAAAATAATATTTAATTTCTAAATGAAATGTATGTCTTTTATTTTTGTTCGGAGCACCCCGTAAGTGCCCTTGCATCAGAGAGACCATGGTTCAAAGCCTGTCGATCACAGGAGAGCCAATATGTTTTTCATCAATAAAGGCCGAGTCTTATTTTTGCCCACAGGAGCACCATATTATTTATATTCTATACACCACACGGTGTAAGAAACCGAAGATTCAATCTTTCGATCTCTCGAGAGGGAACATCGGGTTAATAGCTGGGATACGATTGTAGTTAGCAAAAAGCTACTCTATCAAGTGCATATACATAGATCTGTGATGTGACATCTGATCATAATCGTCTGATGTATGCACCCTGATCGGTCAATCAAACACACCCCATCAACATGCATCAGACGGCTATGATCTAACACCAAGTCAGGATGTATGAACATCTTGATGTGCGCAGACCATCGTTGATTAAGCTATATTAACAAGCATTGTTGCTTATGATCAAGAAATTTTTTTTACTGCTGGGGGATTTCGTTGTAGATGTTGAGTGAGCATCTGGACCGTTCCTAATATGCAAGAGAAAAGATGAGCAATCTGATTGTATGTAAAAAGGGTATGAGTGTAGTGCATGATCGTGGATGTGTGTAAAGTATAATCGGACGGCTCTCTATTCTTCCATCGACGGTCCAGATGTCTCATTCAACATATGCAGTGAAATCCCCACGCAACCTTTTTCCAATGATCAACCACCTGACCCGTACTTTGAGATATAAACCCTTTTCGATTGGGAAATCATGATTGTTTCGTTATTCGTACACTAATTGAAATATGGGTTCATCGGTTGCACCTACCGCATCCTCTCAAAGTAAAACTAATGCTTGATAGCATATGACGGCCTTAGCGCAACTCCAACAGCCTCCTCCATATCCTCCTCCATATCCACCTCAGTACCGCTACTTGCATTTCCTCCTATAACTGTCAGATCAAGTGGAGTTTGTACTTGATGGGTTTCCCCTCACATGTGAAATAGTAGGATCACTAGAGTTCAACTCGCGTCGCACTCTGGGTGGCTACGCGGGTTAATCGGATTAGGGCTGATTAACGGAACTTTCGGTGTGTCACCGGAACAGTTAATCAGGGATCCGGTTGGAGCTAGAGATCCCGAACCCTGAAGGTTCCACCCTGTCGTTGCGTATATGAATTGTTCCCCGACCTAGTTGGATACGTTGGATGCGAAGTAGCGCGATGGAGCGCAAGCCCGGAGCCAAAGAACCTAATTCACATGTGTTACGGGCCGTAGGGGTATTTTGATAAATACTGAAATATGGCTCAGAATATATTGAATATGGATCTTAGATTGAGCGGAATAATTCCTAGAGCTCACAGGCGCTGACAGAACTCGATTCCGAGTAGCGCACCTCACTCAGTCTCACTTTCAGTTTTTCGTTTTTCGTGAAAGGCGTTTTCGTCCGGACTTCACGATAGACACCCGGAAGACCTAAATCCGACCCCCCTTCATCCCTATCCACCTAGGGGCCGGCCCTAGGCTCCTTGGAGCCATGGGAGACCGGCCCTATAAAGGAAATAGGGAGGGGAGGGCCGGCCCTAATGCTTCTACTCCCTCCCCTCCAAAAATCCGACCCCTAGTCCTCCTCCTTTGTGGTTTCGGCCAAGGAAAAGAGAGGAAGAAGAAGGGAGAAGGAAGAGGAAGGAAGGAGAAGGAAGAAAGGAGAAAGAGGAGGAGAAAATCTCGAGGCTCGCCATCGTCTTCGCAACGGATTCCTCCGTCGGCTCGAAATCCTTGCACTCAGAGACGGAATTTCGAGGATTCTTCAATTCGCAAAGGACAAGGTGCTATCCGACAGTTTCCCTTGCGATTCACGTGCGGTTCTTCATCGTTCCGTTTTCTCCGGATCATAGATCCAAAAGGTATGATGAATCTAAACACCTAAGTAGATGCATTCATGTCTTCCGTAGATCGTAGTATGCCTCTAGGGTGTTCGCACATATGCTAAGATCGTAGATTTGCATTTAGATTGTTTTGTATCACGAATTGTAATGAAACGTACACCGTATGATCTTCGGATCTTCTTTTTGCTTCCGCTGCGACTCTGATACACGGATCCAATTCCAACAATTGGTATCAGAGCACGCTTTGGTGTATGTTTCATACATAAATTCGTGAAAACATCATGTGAATATATGATGACATATGTTTTCGTCGGGGTTCGACGTAGATCATGCATATGGATTGTGCCATGTATCGTCTTTTTACAGGTGCCGCGCTGAATAGTAATCTGTGATTGCATGCATCCGGGGGTCGGACCCCGGATTTTATTTTGCATTGATTATTATTCTGGATTTGTAAGGCTCTAGATGGGCGAGGGTGGGGGTTGACCATCCTCGGTTCCCTGGTCTTGTTTCTAGGATTGTCTTCTTTACTTTCTAGCGAAATTGTACACGAACGAGCACTTGCTCGGAGCGTGTTAGTTTTTCGGTCACAGGAAGAAGGAGATGATGCTACATCCACGGTTCGGGCAAACGGTACCATGGCATGCAAAGACTCGGCGAAAGCGTGCACGTTGGCGATGAAGGAGATCATCGTCAGAGATCGTGCAGAACGGAAGAGCAGGATATCTTGGCTGTGCTATTCAGGTTCAGGGGTCGGACTCTGGACTTGATTCAGTTTGGATGCTTTCTCTGTTGTTTCTCTTTATTTAGTATTTAGAGAACCCCGATGATAATGTGATTATCATTCTTGCTTGTGAGTTAGTCTCTAGATCAGGCTTAGGGTTAGTACTAAAATTATGGATTCATCGGTGTTTCTATATGCTTCTAACACGTGCGAATCCGGTGGCTAGCTAAAAGAAAATGCGGTAACCGTCATCGTGGTAGTTCAGGTAGTCAAGTACTGTGCACCGAGATAGATGCAGTGTTAGATTTATTTAGAGATAATTAACTAATGTCTCCATAAGAAGTATGATAAACCTAGTGGGATGCCCTTTCCCCACGTGGTCCTAGCGACCAAGTTAGGTTAGGATTTCACTGTGTGATACCCGTTTCTAGATGACGTTTGATGGTAGTATGAACTCATCACGATTTGATTATGCCACCATTAGGTTGAGGTCCGGCGGAGGTTGTCGGATATCCCTATTTGGCCAGCATCGAAACCTGTAATAAGATGAGGTCTACTATGACATCAGGCATCAAATTGTGAACGAGGCGACATCGTAGTGGGAGTCCTTTCCACGTTGACCTTAGGCTAGGCTCCAGATCTTAGGATTATGGACAAACTAGTGAAGTATCGGGATCCTTAGAATCTATGTAATGTGATCCTTGCAAGAAAGGTAGAAGCTAAGTATTCAAGGTAGGGACTATGATATTTTTCGAGGATATTAATGCTTTGCGGGAATGTTTATAATCCTAGTGGGAGCACGGTAGACCAGGGTCTAAGTCTAGGAGGTCGTGACCTTTCTAGATATGCTTAAAATCTCATAAAGAAGGGATGTGTAAGAGGTTCCCTCCAAAGGGGAGCCCCTGTCCTCCACATACTTTATGTACCGTCCTTGAGACAAAATTTAATTTCTGTTTCCTTATTGAATAATGAAGGTTTTTCAGTTTTATTTGATGCTTCTGGTGTGTCAATTAAATTGAATGGTTCCTTTGTTTGTAAGGGAAAGATACAGAATGGTCTCTATGTAATTAACTCCAATCATAAGCAGGATAACATAACTGAAGCTTGTGTTATTAATTCATCTAAAAGGAAAAATCCCTTAGATAATCCAACACTCCTTTGGCATCTAAGGCTTGGACACATAGCCTAAGACAGGATTCATAGGTTGGTTAAGGTAGGACTTTTAAGGCCAGATGTTTCAGAAAGTCTACCAATGTGTGAGTCTTGCCTGGAAGGTAAGATGACTAAAAGATCTTTCCGAGCCAAAGGTAGCAGATCTAAGGAGATATTAGAGTTGGTACACACTGATGTATGTGGGCCCATAAGTGTCCGTGCTATAGGAGGCTTCGAGTATTTCATCACCTTCACGGATGATCACTCGAGGTTTGGATACATATACCTAATGCGACGGAAGTCTGAATCCTTCGATAAGTTCAAGGAGTTCAGAGCTGAAGCAAAAAAGCAGACGGGTAAAAGTATCAAGTCTCTTCGATCGGATCGAGGAGGCGAATACCTATCGGATGAATTTATCAGGTACCTGCGTGAGCATGGGATCATATCCTAGTTGACTGCACCAGGGACACCACAACAAAACGGTGTATCTGAGAGGAGAAACCAAACTTTGTTAGACATGGTTCGGACTATGATGAGTTATACAACATTGCCACCTACTTTTTGGGGATATGCCCTAGAGACGGCAGCATACACTTTGAACTTTGTTCCATCAAAGTCAGTACCCCTAACTCCTTGGGAGCTGTGGTTGAAGCGAAAGCTAAGCCTACAACACTTTAGGATTTGGGGTTGTCCAGCACATGTGTGGAAGGACAAGCGAGATAAGATGGAGTTAAAAACTATGGTATGTCTGTTCGTTGGGTATCCAAAAGGGACAAAAGGTGGTTTATTTTATGATTCTGATGATAGAAAGGTTGTCTCAACGAACACCGTATTCCTGGAGCAGGATTATTTAATAGACCATAAGCCCACCAGTAAAGTAGTTCTTGAAGAATTGCTTGGTACTGATGGGAGTACGCAGACAGAAAACGTAGTGGGAGTCGATACCACTAAGATTAACGATACTGTAGAATCGACTCCTATGGAACCATCGCAGGCTCGTTGCAGTGGGAGGACCACAAGTGCTCCTGATAGATACATTGGAGAAGCCTTTATGGTAGATCCAGAGTTTCAGGAAGATGATCCCCTGAACTATGACGAAGCAATGGTATCCTCTGACCATGCAGAATGACAGGAAGCCATGGAGACAGAACTAACATCGATGTCCTAAAACTCGGTCTGGACACTTGTAACACCACCTCACAACATTAAACATGTTGGGTGTAAGTGGGTGTACAAAAGAAAAAGAGGTCCGGATGGTACCGTTGAGACTTACAAAGCTAGACTAGTCGCTAAGGGTTATACCCAGCAAAAAGGGATCGACTATGACGAAACCTTTTCGCCAGTGGCTTTGCTTAAGTCTATCCGGATCCTCTTGTCCATTGCAGTCCATTATGATTGGAAGATCTGGCAAATGGACGTCAAGACCGCATTCCTCAACGGGGATTTGGAAGAAGACATCTATATGTCTCTGCCTCCAGGCTTTGTCGCAAAAGGTCAGGAAGGTCTGGTGTGCAAGTTGCAAAGGTCCATTTATGGACTAAATCAAGCATCCAGAAGTTGGAACATGCGTTTTGATCAGGCTATCCAGTCTTATGGATTTGAGCAGAACGTGGATGAACCATGTGTTTATAAAAGGAGCGATAAGACTGCAGTAGTTTTTCTAGTGCTTTACGTAGACGATATCCTGCTCATTGGAAACGATGTTGGAACGTTGTCTACAGTGAATGTGTGGTTATCCTTTCAATTTGACATGAAAAACCTGGGTGAAGCGAGTTATGTTCTAGGGATCAAGGTAACTCGAGATCGCCAGAACAAGACTCTCTCGCTGTCACAGTCAGCCTACATAGATACTATCTTGGTCAGATTCAGTATGCACAACTCCAAGAAGGGACTGGTTCCATTCAGACATGGAATGAAATTGTCCAAGGATCAGGCTCCTAAGATTCCTAAGGAAAGGGCAGAGATGCAGAAGATACCTTATGCTTCGGCTGTAAGGAGTCTAATGTATGCCATGCAGTGCACGAGACCAGATATATGCTATGCCTGGAAGGCAAGATGACTAAAAGGTCTTTCTGAGCCAAAGGTAGCAGATCTAAGGAGGTATTAGAGTTGGTTCACACTGATGTATGTGTACAAAAGGAAAAGAGGCCTGGATAGTACCGTTGAGACTTACAAAGCTAGACTAATCGCTAAGGGTTATACCCAGCGAGAAGGGATCGACTATGACGAAACCTTTTTGCCAGTGGCTAAGCTTAAGTCTATCCGGATCCTCTTGTCTATTGCAGTCCATTATGATTGGGAGATCTGAGAAATGGACGTCAAGACCGCATTCCTCAACGGGGATTTGGAAGAAGACATCTACATGTCTCAGCCTCCAGGCTTTGTCGCAAAAGGTCAGGAAGGTCTGGTGTGCAAGTTACAAAGGTCCATTTATGGACTGAAGCAAGCATCCAGAAGTTGGAACATGCGTTTTGATCAGGCTATCCCGTCTTATGGATTTGAACAGAACGTGGATGAACCATGTGTTTATAAAAGGAGCGATAAGACTACAGTGGTTTTTCTAGTGCTTTACGTGGACGATATCCTGCTCATCGGAAACGATGTTGGAATGTTTCTACAGTGAAGGTGTGGTTATCCTCTCAATTTGACATGAAAGACCTGGGTGAAGCGAGTTATGTTCTAGGGATCAAGGTAACTCGAGATCGCTAGAACAAGATTCTCTCGCTGTCACAGTCAGCCTACATAGATACTATCTTGGTCAGATTCAGTATGCACAACTCAAAGAAGGGACTGGTTCCATTCGGACATGGAATGAAGTTGTCCAAGGATCAGGGTCCTAAGACTCTTGAGGAGAGGGCAGAGATGCAGAACATACCTTATGCTTCGGCAGTAGGGAGTCTGATGTATGCTATGCAGTGCACGAGACCAGATATATGCTATGCAGTAGGCACGATGGGCAGGTATCAGTCAAATCCAGGTCCAGGGCACTGGACTGCTGTGAAAAGTATACTCAAGTATCTCCGTAGGATGAGAGATTATGAGTTAGTTTACTCTTCACAGGAACTGATGTCGATTGGATATACGGATTCTGACTTTTCGTCAGATTCGGAATCCAGGAGATCGACGTCAGGGTTTGTGTTTTTATTAGGAGGAGGAGCTATCAGTTGGAGGAGCGTGAAGCAGGGATGCATCGCGGATTCGACGACAGAGGCTGAGTACGTTGCAGCGTGCGAAGCAGCTAAGGAGGCGGTGTGGCTCAAGAAGTTCTTTACGGACTTAGGATGCGTACCGGGAGCTCAAGATTCTATTGTCCTTTACTGCGACAATAGTGGAGCGGTAGCACAATCCAAGGAGCCAAGATATCACCAGAAGAGCAAGCATATCGAGCGGAAATACTACATAATCCGGGACTTGCAGAAGCGAGGGGAGGTAGCAGTGACTCAGGTGGCGTCTGCAGATAACATGGCGGACCCTTTCATAAAGGCATTACCGATCAAGGCTTTTGAGAAGCACGTGGATGCCATGGGAGTTAAGACTGTTGTTCCCCGCTAGGCTAAGTGGGAGATTGTTGTAGCTCGTGTGTCCTTAGCGTGGATTTTCTGTATTAACATTAATAAAGATGACTTTGGTTATTGCTTTAATTAGAATACTACTCTGGTATATGATAATACTCATATAATAAAAGGACCCTAGGGAACACAGTAGGCCACTGAGGCGCATGGAGGATCCATGCTTAGGAGACCCAGTGGACCAGTTCTGTGTAGACCTAGAACTAGTTCACAGCTTAGGTGATGCCGATCGCTTCACCGAGAACAAGCTGTTGGCAGGTAGAGGATGTGGTGAAGTCTCCACCACGGGAACGTGGGATTCCCATTCACCTGACCAAGCACGATGATCGTGTTGAACAGGAACCAAGACGGTGCACAGTTCAGTGATTCATACACTGGTGCATGAACCGTTTTACAACTATAGATAATCTGTCCTTAACCCTGAGGGATCATGTACACTGGGCCAACCAGTTGTGTGGTGCTTTGATGTGCCAACGTGTGCGGACCTTCCATAGTCCAATACCACGGTACGTTGGGTTACCCGGCTGGCGCTTGACTGGCATGTAATCCCTACAGGTTATCCGACGTCCAGTGTTGGATGGGTGCGTTTTGATAAGTCAATCTGTCCACACAGTTAACCCAGGCCTGGTGGTTGTCAGTATGACTGACGATGTTCCGGATGCTAGGCATAGCACCGGAAGGTGTGTGGTGTTATAGATGACAAGTCATCAAACCATAGTCAGATGATCGATCGGGATCTGACGGTGCTCCCCACCGCCCGAGTCGTATCATGACACTATTAATAAGAGGGACTAAGGATTATCGGAGTATAGTAGAGAACAGGGTTACGAGGGAGTAACATAAGTTTAGGATCACTAGAGTTCAACTCGCGTCGCACTCTGGGTGCTACGCGGGTCAATCGGATTAGGGCTGATTAACGGAACTTTTGGTGTGTCACCGGAATAGTTAATCAGGGATCCGGTTGGAGCTAGAGATCCCGAACCCTGAAGGTTCCACCCTGTCATTGCGTATAGGAATTGTTCCTCGACCTAGTTGGATACGTTGGATGCGAAGTAGCACGGTGGAGCGCAAGCCCGAAGCCTAAGAACCTAATTCACGTGTGTTACGGGCCGTAGGGGTATTTTGGTAAATACTGAAATATGGCTCAGAACATATTGAATATGGATTTTAGATTGAGCGGAATAATTCCAGGAGCTCACAGGCGCTGACGGAACTCGATTCCGAGTAGCGCACCTCACTCAGTCTCACTTTCAGTTTTCCGCTTTTCGTGAAAGGCGTTTTCGTCCGGACTTCACGATAGACACCCGGAAGACCTAAATCCGACCCCCCCTCATCCCTATCCACCTAGGGGCCGGCCCTAGGCTCCTTGGAGCCATGGGAGACCGGCCCTATAAAGGAAATAGGGAGGGGAGGGCCGGCCCTAATGCTTCTACTCCCTCCCCTCCAAAAATCCGACCCCAAGTCCTCCTCCTTTGTAGTTTCGGCCAAGGAAAAGAGAGGAAGAAGAAGGGAGAAGGAAGAGGAAGGAAGGAGAAGGAAGAAAGGAGAAAGAGGAGGAGAAAATCTCGAGGCTCGCCATCGTCTTCGCAACAGATTCCTCCGTCGGCTCGAAATCCTTGCACTCAGAGACGGGATTTCGAGGATTCTTCAATTCGCAAAGGACAAGGTGCTATCCGACAGTTTCCCTTGCGATTCACGTGCGGTTCTTCATCGTTCCGTTTTCTCCGAATCATAGATCCAAAAGGTATGATGAATCTAAAAACCTAAGTAGATGCATTCATGTCTTCCGTAGATCGTAGTATGCCTCTAGGGTGTCCGCACATATGCTACGATCGTAGATTTGCATGTAGATTATTTTGTATCACGAATTGTAATGAAACATACACCATATGATCTTCGGATCTTTCTTTTTGCTTCCGCTGTGACTCTGATACACGGATCCAATTCCATCACGTTCCTTGGTCTGACCTACGTCGTATTAAACCCTGGCCAGGTGGTAATCAGTTGGACTGGTGACGGATCCGGTTGCTCGGAATAGTAATCGGAGGTATAATGTATGTGGTCAACCTCGAAGGAACCGAGTCATATGAGCGCTCGAGTCTGACGGTATTTTCCACCGCTCGAGTTGCGTCATGGCACCAGATGGAGGGACAACGAGTTTATCATACTAAGCGGAAAGCAGGGGTATGAGGGAGAACATAGTAAGTCCGGGGGAATTGGAGTACAGCCTGCGTCACACTCTGGGTGGCGACGTAGGTTAACTCGGACTCAGAGGATCGATGGTACACTCGGGTAGTGTGTCAATCGAGTCTAAGTTGGAAGCCATGAACCCTGGTCCCTGAAGGTTCCACTTTATCGACATTATGTACGGTTCTTATACCATCTCCTTGGAACACAGAACGTAGTTAGAGGAAGCGAGAAGTCCAAGCCTACGCTCCGTGAGTGCTTCGCACTAGTGCACGGTAGATGCGTAGCTACGTGTGTGCACTAAGGGAAAACCCTAGGTTAGTGCAGAGACACATATAGCAATTCCTTGTCATAAGTGGACTTTGGCACATGGTTGCGATGCACCGGGACATGTTGCGAGTTGACTAGTTGACTTCACTAGGGGCACCTTACGGGAACCTCAGAGAATAGTGAAATCACTGGTGCACTTCACTTATGTGTGCCTTGCAAAGTCTCGTACACGAGGAACGGTCAACTAGTGACATAAGGGTGTTTTGGTCATACCATGCGTTACTATGTACTAGGGGGCCGGCCCAAAGTGTTGAGAGACTGGTCAAGGCCGGACCTATTGGTTTCAGGAGGTTGTTGCCTCCGATGAAAGGGCCGGGTCATGAGGCGCAGAAAACGGGCTGGTTTTGATCGTTTTCAAAAACAAGGAAAAGATAGAGATAAAAGAAGAGATATATAGGGAGAGGTTTGAATCAGTCAATCCTATCTGCACTAAGCTTATCCATAAGCCTAGGGCCGACCCTATATAAGGGAAAGGGGAGAGGGGGGGCCGGCCATGCATGGATGCAAGCGCTAGGGTCGGCCTTGGCATGGGGAAACCCTAGCCGCCCCTCTCTTCTCGCATCTCCTTTCTCGTCTCTCTCTCCCTCGCTTGCGCCATTGGATGGCGACTCATCTTCCTCGCGTGGTGTTTCGTAGAAGGAGAAGGCACGTCGTATGGAGGCACTCAGAGATCCATCGACGAGGTGCCGTGCATCATGTGAGATCGGGTGAACTAGAAGGCATCTTCCGCAATCTTTTGCTGTCCAGAATCTGTATAGAAAATCAGCGTTGTTTCTATGATTCTGGGAGCTACAGAAGTCCAAACGAGGTGCAACTTATTTCAAAAGTTGTGTCACGAAGTTAGACCTGCAGTTCAAAATTCAGCCCAATCGGAGTTCGGAGCAGAAAGTTATGGCCGTCGCACCGAAGCTATGTTGAGCAGATCCGAGCCCGTCTCCATCGACAAAGAAGAAACTTGTCGCGGTGAAAGAATCCGCATGCAGGTATGATCTCTAACATATAGATCTAGCATAGATAGAACATGTATATATGCTAGATTGTTCTTTCGCGTTAGATCGTCGTTAGGGGTTCGCGTAGTTGCCATTTTAGATTCATACATGCATATGTAGATCGTTTCGATGAAAATTTTGATATGTAACGCATACCGTCTACGGTCCTCGGACCTTAACTTTGTTTCCACTGCGGGCCTCTGCCATGGATTTATTTCCAACAATTGGTATCAGAGCACGCTAGTGGTGTGCGTTTCATGTTTTTTTTTCATGAAACCGTCATGTGCGCTCATGAATAGTATGTGCCGCTATCGGGGTTATACGAGTAGATCATGCATAGTATATATTGTATGTTCTATTAATTATTCTTGCAAGGCGCCGCTTTTAAAATAATCTAGATTTGTAATTGCTTGCTACCGGGGGTCGGACCCCGTGTTAACGAATATTGTTTGGATGTTTTTTCTTCTGTGTGTGGATAGGTTTTAGAGCCGTAGTCGGGCAAGTGGTGGAAGTTGACCACCCTTGATTTCCAGGCTTGTTGTTAGGTTTGTTTCCCTTTTTTTTATAGGAAATTGTGTACGAGCGAGCACTTGCTCGAAGCGTACTAGAGCTTTTTCGGTTACAGATTGAAGAGGAGGACTTGCCATGGAGATCCACCACCGGAAGGACGAGCGGAACCTTGGAGAACGATGGCGATCCGGTGAAGCGTACACGATGACGGCAAAGGGAGAAAGCGTCAGGAGATCGTATACAGAGACTTGCACCGGATCGAGGAACCTTGCGAAGGAGACAGAGAGTCTGCGTTGTGCCAGTCAGGTTCAGGGGTCGGACCCTGAACTTGATTTAGTTGTGTGCTTGTTTCTTTCAGTAGTTCTTTATATTTCTGTAGAGAACCCCGATACGATAATTTGATTATCTGTGTTAGAGGGATGCCATTTCCCCTCAGGTCCTAGAGACCTTATTAGGATATGATTCCACTAATGACGTTATTATTTAATTGACCCTTGATGATAGCATGAATTTCTCACATTTGGTTATGCCACCATTAGGCCAACACCCGATTAGTCGGGTGTGCCTATTTGGCCAGCATCGAAACCTAGAATGAGTTGGAATTCTACTATGACATCATTCGTCAAATTTATAAGCAAGGCGTCATGGTAGTGGAAGACCTTTCATGTCAGTCTGGCCTCAGGCTAGGCTCCAGAGCATTAGCGTGATAGCTAGGTTTGCGGAGCATCGATGTTCTTGGGATATGGAATGTGACCTTTGAGTGGAGATATCCACTCGAGGCAGGGACTATGATATTCCGAGATCGATTAATGCTTCACGAAAGGCTTGAAACGCTAGTGGGAGCACGGTATGACCAGGGTCTAGTGTATAGGTTGTTGTGACCTTAGAGTACACTCATACTTGCATTAAATAACCCTCAACTATAATAAAGGATGTGTAAGAGAACTCGTCGAGATACTCTGGCCTCCACAACCAACTGCTCTGTGTCTGGGTGGAAGGGCGTAGCTCGACACCCCCTAGGGTGAGGGTTATGTTTTTTCCATGCCAGATGACTTAGCAGTCTCCTTTGGGATATGGTGGTTACGGGGTGAGGAGAGAAGACTTTTCATCCCACCCTAGTGGGGGCCACATGAACTCCCGTGTCGTAACTACCTAGGCTTGTGGGTAAGCATCCGAAGTGGACGTGAGACATTCGTTGCTCAGACAATGGGGATCACGTGGCACTGGCCAAAAGGACAACCATGGTCCATCAAAGCCCTTAGTTGGTAGATTTGGATAGGGTCAAGGAAAGGCCCGTGCAAGCAGATTGACGCTGCATGATGCCCCCTAGGGCAGGTGTAGTCGATTCCGAGATCTTACATACATGGTTAATTAATCCATAGAGATGTCTTCACTGTGAGGGTAGCGTTGGCATTTGGATATAATTAGCTTATTTTTAAAAATCTATAAAATAAGTTATTTTGCATTCGTTTCTCATTCAACCATATAGTTCCCCTATCCGCTATCCCATAAGAGAACCAGTTATCGAGTCTCTAACTACATAGAGCGGAAGCGCTTTCTTTAGCTTATGCATAAGGTAGTAAATGTACATTGGCATGTAATCTAAATATCTCTGTACTAGGCCTAATGGGTCCAGATATCACTAGGGCACTAACTAGGGCATATGATGACTAGCGAGAGTCTGAGGAGATATGCAAGTTCTGTGTCATGACAGACTTGCGTACAACTCCTTAGAAGTAAGTCAAAGATATGCCGGGTCTTCTCTAATAAAGTTTTACTTGCATAAGATGTTTGGAAGGCGAAGTCGGTAGACTCATCGCATTTCCACTAAGATACTTGTCGGTACCGAGATGTCTGAGGGTATGATTGTTCGGGAACACATACTTGAGTTCCAGATCGAACTAGATTCCAAAGACATGGTGCCAGATGACGAGGTGGTGGAAGACGTCTGTCTTGCATCCTTGTCTGGAATATTCGAAGGCGTTATCAGAGACTTTAGCTTTAACAAGTTAGAGATGATAAACGCAGAATTTCTAAGGAGATTTTCAAGAGACAAAGGATGTGATCAAGATTAAAGGCAAAGCCTTTAGTGCTTAACCTAGGTCTTCTATAGAAGGACCAAAGGGAGTAACTTATAAGAGATCAAAAACTATTCTAGTGCAGAAACTGGTGTGGACTCCTAAGTCTGGTAACGCTAAGGACGGAAGTGTTTCCGCTTTAACAAGTATATGGGATATTTGAAGATAGTGTATGGCCTCAGGATGTTAGGAATTAAGTCGCTATTTAATAGCAGTTCTTATGCTTCTTAGAATGTAGACTTCGGGTCTACAGAGATTCAAGGAAAACAGAAGGCTACTTTATAGTGAAGTAATCCTAACATAGGTACTGATGCCATAAGCCGCTGTGGAAGCTATTAGATATGATTGTCTTAGTTTTTTCGAAACATGGATTTTGATTTTTAGAGATATAATTCTGTTTTCTCCTTAGTAAATGAAGTTTTTTAGTTTTAGACAGCACCGTAGGTGTGTATCTTAAACTGAATAGATAACTTCATTACTAGAGGAATAGATCAGAATAATCTTTTTATATTTAATCTTAATTCGGAAATAGATTTCATGACAACTGCAGCGTCTAATTGAAATTCATCTAAATCCTTCGGAGAAGCTATCCTATTTGTGACCCCTCTGATTTAGATATTCTGCCTTAGATAAATTCAGAGATAAAAGAAGGCCGAGTTTCTGTTCACAGATTCATCGGAGATCCTTCTAGCCTATGAGTGTAATCTGGAAGGCAGAATAACTAAAAGGGCCACGAAGGTATGAGAGTTAGTTAATTTTGACGTCTATGGTTCCAAGAGCGTCCAAACGATAGGAGTCTCTTCGATTTAATCGAAGGAATAAGTCACTATCGGATGAGCTCCATAGGATCCTGAGGGAGCATGGGATTATCTCCCAGTTAAATGCTCCAAGGATGACACGTCAAAATAAAGTCTCCGAGAGAAGGAATCGGACCCTGTTAGACATGGTCCGTAGTATGATGAATACTGCCAAGTGTACTACCCACCTTTTGGTGGGGTTGTACCTTAAAACAGTAGCTTACATCTGAAACTATCTCTCATCTAGATCAGTGCCTCAGACCTATAGAGAGCTATGGTCTAAGCGAAAGCTGACACTATAGTGCCTCGAGATATAGGGTTGTCCTGCACTTGTGCAAAAGGATAAGAGGGATAAGATGGAGATGTAGTTCCATGTATATCTGTTTATAGGTTATCCTAGTAAGGTATAAGGTGGACTATTCTATGATCTGGAGGTTTGGAAGGTAATCGTTTCTACGAACACCATCTACCTAGACCAAGATTATATTATAGACCATAAGTTTATCGGTAAGGTAGTTCTGGGTGAACTACTGGGTACTGGTAGAAAGTGCACATCTGAAAACGTAGTGAGAATAGATGATACAGAAACTAGTATACCAGGTACTGTAGAAACGATTCACTTAGTACCACCACCACCTTGTCGTTGTGGGAGCATCAGAGCTCTTGATAGATACTATGGAGAAACTTCGATAGTTAATCCAGAGTTTCAGGAGTATGATCCCTAGAGCTACGAAGAAGTAGTGAGAGCTTCCTTTGTACCACCACCACCTCGTCGTTGTAGGACCATCAAAGCTCCTGAAAGATACTATGGAGAAACTTTGATAGTTAATCCAGAGTTTCAGAAGGATGATCCCTAGAACTACGAAGAAGTAGTGGGAACTTCCAACAGCTCTGACTGACAAAAGACCATAGAGGCAAGCTTGCATCAATGTCCCTTGGAACAGTCTTGACATTTATAGCACTATCACCCTTCGGGGTGTAGATGGTGTATAAGAAGAGCACCCGGTTAAGACTTAAGAAGCTAGATTAGTTGCCAAAGGAGAAGGGATTGACTATGTCAAAACCATCTCACTGGTAGCTATGCCTAAGTCTATAACGGATTCCCTTAATCCATCACAGCCCATTATAGTTGGGAGATCTGGTTGATGGATGTCAAGATAGTTATTCCCTAACGGAAATTTGGAAAGGACATATGGATGATGTAGCCCCAGGTTTGTGTCAGTAGGTCAGGAAGATATGGAATGCAAGTTGCAAAGGTCCATTTATGAACTGATGCAAGCATCCAGGTTGGAATATCTATTTTGATCAAGGAAATCTGCTCACACGGATTTGATCAGAATGATGATAAACCAAGTGGGTACAAGAAAGGTGAAAGAGCTACAAGGACGTACGTAGTACTTTACGTTAACGATATCCTACTGATTGAAAATGATATAAGAATATTGTTTACGGTAAAGGTTTGTAGTCATCACAATTCGATGTGAAAGACCCTAGTGAGGCGAGTTATGTTCTGGGAATCAAGGTAGCTCGAGATTACCAGAGCAAGATTCTCTTGCTGTCACAGGCTACGCATGAAGATAAGATTCTAGCCAGATTCGGTTACGAGGCTAGATATCTATTGCGCAGCAGGAATGATGGGTCGGTTTCAGTCGAACCCGGGTCCATATCTTTGGACCGAAGTGAAGGGTATACTCAGAAATCCTCATTAAGTAAGGATTGTGAATTAGCTTGCACTTCACAGGTCCTGATATCGATTGGACACACAGGATCTGACTTTCGTGTCAGATGTGTGTTCCAGAGAATCAATTTCAGGGATTTTTTTTATCTTGGGATTAGAAGCGGTAGTTGGTAGAGTGTGAAACAAGAGTGCATCACAGACTGTACCACAGAGGCTTAGCACGTTGTTGCGTGCGAGGTAGTATATCAGGTGGTAAGGCTTAGAAAGTTCTTAGAAAACTTGGGACGCATACCAGAGGCTCAGTTATCTGTTGTTGCAAACAGAAGAGCGGTAAGCAAGGTCCAAGGAGACTAGGCACCACCGTGAGGGGAAACCCATCAAGTACAAACTCCACTTGATTTGACAGTTATAGGAGGAAATGCAAGTAGCGGTACTGAGGTGGAATCTACAGACAATGTTGTCAATTCCTATAGGGAATTCCTGCAAAGGCTTTTGGGCAGCATGTAGAAGCTACAGAGCTCAACATCATTATTCCTCGTTAGACCTAGTAGGAGATTGTTAGAATTGGTGAGGTCTGTAGCTCGTAAAAACCTAGTGTTTAGCTTTGTATGGTTGATAGTATAAGATTGCATCTTGGTATGTACCTTAGTACGTGTTCTGATTACAGAACAGAGAGCCATGGCTACATGGTAATCCACTTGAGTGGGAGACTCAAGGGACTAGTCCCATGTAACCTAAATAAGTTTGCAGCTCTGATCAGGGTTGGTCGCCCTATCAGGATAAGCTGTTGGGATGACAGAGCGTGGGTGTCTCCATCACGGTCATTACCGGGCACAGTGTCTGTGGCCGAACGGAACCAACATGGTGCACAGATCGGTGAGCAGACACCGGTGCATTAAACCGTATTTCTGCTTAGGGTAAAACGACCCTAAACCCTGAGGAACCATGTCTGGTGGACTAACCAGTTGTGTGGTGCTTTGGCGCACCAATGTGTGAGGATCTGGATGCAGTGATCCTGTAACATCCGCCCCAAACACACAAGATTTTGTCCGCTTTGCCCGTGCCCGCACGAGAACTTCCCAGGGAGGTCACCCATCCTGGTACTACTCTCGCCCGAGCACGCTTAACTACGGAGTTCTTACGAAATCCGTAGCGGCGCACGGTTTTAAAACGCGTCTTCTATGTTTGGGAGGGGAAATTATATAAGTAGCTCAGGATCTCCTTCTCTCCAGGCGATGTGGGGCTAACTCATGGCCTTGTACACCTCACCTCACCTCACCTCACCTCATCCATCTTGGCATTCCCGCCTCAGGAGTCTTGGCTCTTGGCTATTGGCCTATTGGATCTTGGTCGTCACAATCCACCCCCCTTAGGGCTACACGTCCTCGTGTAGGGTTAGACCCCCCCATCCCGAGGAGAACCGGCTCTGATACCATTTTGTAACATCCGCCCCAAACACACAAGATTTTGTCCGCTTTGCCCGTGCCCGCACAAGAACTTCCCAGGGGGTCACCCATCCTGGTACTACTCTCGCCCGAGCACGCTTAACTACGGAGTTCTTACGAAATCCGTAGCGGCGCACGGTTTTAAAACGCGTCTTCTATGTTTGGGAGGGGAAATTATATAAGTAGCTCAGGATCTCCTTCTCTCCAGGCGATGTGGGGCTAACTCATGGCCTTGTACACCTCACCTCACCTCACCTCACCTCATCCATCTTGGCATCCCCGCCTCAGGAGTCTTGGCTATTGGCTATTGGCCTATTGGATCTTGGTCGTCACAGATCCAAAACCACGCTGTACTGGGTTACTCGGCTGGCGTTGCATCAGCATGTCACTCCTGCAGGCTATCCACACCCTTAACGGAGGTACGTTCCTTGGTCTGATCTACGTCGTATTAAACCCTGGCCAGGTGGTCATCAGTTGGACTGGTGACGGATCCGGTTGCTCGGAAGAGTAATCGGAGGTACGATGTATGTGGTCAACCTGGAAGGAACCGAGTCATATGAGCGCTCGAGTCTGACGGTATTCTCCACCGCTCGAGTTGCGTCATGGCACCAGATGGAGGGACAACGAGTTTACCATACTAAGCGGAGAGCAGGGGTATGAGCGAGAACATAGTAAGTCCGGGGGAATTGGAGTACAGCCTGCGTCGCACTCTGGTGGCTACGCAGGTTAACTCGGACTCAGAGGATCGATGGTATACTCGGGTAGTGTGTCGATCGAGTCTAAGTTGGAAGCCATGAACCCTGGTCCCTGAAGGTTCCACCTTATCAACATTATGTACAGTTCTTATACCATCTCCTCGGAACACAGAACGTAGTTAGAGGAAGCGAGAAGTCCAAGCCTACGCTCCGTGAGTGCTTCGCACTAGTGCACGGTAGATGCGTAGCTACGTGTGTGCACTAAGGGAAAACCCTACGTTAGTGCAGAGACGCATGTAGCAATTCCTTGTCATAAGTGGACTTTGCCACATGGGTGCGATGCACCGGGACATGTTGCGAGTTGACTTCACTAGGGGCACCCTACGGGAACCTCAAAGAATAGTAAAATCACTGGTGCACTTTACTTATGTGTGCCTTGCAAAGTCTCGTACACGAGGAACGACCAACTAGTGACATAAGGGCATTTTGGTCATACCATGCGTCACTATGTACTAGGGGGGCCGGCCCTAAGTGTTGAGAGACTGGTCAAGGCCGGCCCTATTGGTTTCAGGAGGTTGTTGCCTCCGATGAAAGGGCCGGTCATGAGGCGCAGAAAACGGGCTGGTTTTGACCGTTTTCAAAACCAAGGAAAAGATAGAGATAAAAGAAGAGATATATAGAGAGAGGTTTGAATCAGTCAATCCTATCTGCACTAGGCTTATCCATAAGCCTAGGGCCGGCCCTATATAAGGGAAAGGGGAGAGGGGGGGCCGGCCATGCATGGATGCAAGCCCTAGGGCCGGCCTTGGCATGGGGAAACCCTAGCCGCCCCTCTCTTCTTGCATCTCCTCTCTCGTCTCTCTCTCCCTCGCTTGCGCCATTGGATGGTGACTCATCTTTCTCGCGTGGTGTTTCGTAGAAGGAGAAGGCTCATCGTATGCAGGCACTCAGAGATCCATCGACGAGGTGCCGTGCATCGCGTGAGATCGGGTGAACTAGAAGGCATCTCCCGCAACCTTTTGCTATCCAGAATCTGCATAGAAAATCAGCGTTTCTATGATTCCGGGAGCTACAGAAGTCCAAACGAGGTGAAACTTATTTCAAAAGTTGCGTCTCGAAGTTGGCTACATGCAGTCCATATTTCAGCCCAATCGGAGTCGTAGCAGAAAGTTATGGCCGTCGCAACGAAGCTATGTCGAGCAGATCCGAGCCCGTCTCCATCAACAAAGAAGAAACTTGTCACGGTGAAAGAATCCGCACGCATGTATGATCTCTAACATGTAGATCTAGCATAGATAGAACATACATACATGCTATATTGTTCTTTCGCGTTAGATCGTCGTTAGGGGTTCGCGTAGTTGCCATGCTAGATTCATACATGCATATGTAGATCGTTTCGATGAAAATTTTGATATGTAACGCACACCGCTCACGGTCTTCGGACATTCTCTCTACTTCCGCTGCGGGCCTCTGCCATGGATTTATTTCCAACAGAAATAGCCAAACAACATCATTCATCAGTATTTGGATTGATGTTCAACATGAATTTGGAGAGAATATCCATGCTGTTCGTAGTTACAATCGGGTGGAATCTCACATTAGACATAGTGTGATATTCTAAATTGACTAGCCTGATCCCGATCGAGGCTTCGAAATCGCGGGCCGTCCTAAAGAACCCTTGTAGGGTGTGTGATAAGTTTCCCGTGCAATGTATATCGCAGTCTCACACCACGATGGAACCTCCATCGCAATGTCCGAACTGTAGTAATGGATGGTTTGGCTCATATTTTTGACAGATTTGGTGCTTTTCTATGTCACATATCCTCCCTCAAGCTGGCAAAGCCTCGGGAGTTGCTAATAATGCAATAAAGGAAGGGGTAAGCTATAATGATGAAATAAGACGTATGCGATGAATGTAGTTGTATTCGCATCATCGGTGTCGAGTGGGGCATGAATGCGAGTAATGGTAGTTTCGGGGGGTGAATGTAATCCTATGGGCTTCCAGATGTGATCGTGCAGTCCATGTAAGGTTTAATCCCAATACGATTGGGCCTGGATGATTGTTGATTCGACGTTCCATATATGTCCATGGTCTAGGTATTATTGGGCTTATTCAGATCCATCCTATCCGTTGGACCTAGATTCTCGGATGGGGAGAAACCAAAAAAGATATTTATACGGGAACTTGTTCCCCCTCCGAGAGAACGTTCTTCTCTCTTCTCCAAAAACTTGGATATCCCTTCAATCCACACCAAGAGAGATCTCTACTTGCAGGGGGTGGAAAACAAGTTCATGGGAACTCGCGCAGGTGTTCACGACCATCACTTTGACCATCATCCATGGATACTTCCACCACCATCACCGAAAACAAGTTCATGGGAACTCGTGCAGGTGTTCATGACCATCACTTCGACCATCATCCATGGATGCTTCCACCACCATCGGTGATGATTCTAACTCGTAAAGATTAGGATTGTATGATCCCATGAATGGCATATACGTATATGCTTACAATAGTATATATCGGAGCCATTAGGTTTGAGGGTTGGTATTGTTTGCTAGTAATGCATGTGTCTGTCGGCACTCGGATGCCCACTTTCGGTGGCCCAAATTTTTTGGTTGAGGCACCCCCAATCAACGGGGACGTCAAAATTCGTTCGACGATGCTCACATTCGGCAAGAGCGTCAAAATTCATTTGACAATGCCAACATTTGACGGCACCCACAATTGGCTAAGGGACGGTTAATGTAGTAATTTTTGGGCATCATTGGGGCTTTAGTAATTTTTGGGTGCAAATAGCAACACCCAACTTATTAAATATTTTATGAGTGCATTGCAACGGGTGATTCCAAGGATATGAAAAATTATTATGGGGAACATATTTTAAGAAACTCAATTGAGTTAAAATTTGTCTACATTATACTGAATTCTAAATATTGGAATCCATCAATGTTTCCAAGTTTCCAAAAGGTAGTGCTAAAATATTTGATATCAATGTAAATTGATCAACATAAAAATAGTAATCAAAGTCCAATCATTCATTTCGGGTGTTAATCCAACCCAAACCTTCACAAACTCCAAATGTGTTCGTTCTTTTCCAGGAATCCAGTACATCCCCATTAGATTCTTATCGGAAGCCCCCAACCTCACCGTTGTCGTTTAGTCCCAATACCCTTCTTCCTTTCTTGAGCCATTGAATTACTAGAAAACGACTCCCTTAGATCATGATCGTCGACTGTGTTGTTCCATTATATCCCAACCCCTTCATCTAGATGGAAAATGAATCAATTGTCATGTGAGAGGTCAAGATTGTAATAAAATAATTCTTACAAAGCTAGCATAAAAAACATCATAACAAATAATACAATTTACGTTTTCAGATAAGCTGAATTCTTGATGTATTCCAATAGCTCCAAATATGCCCATGCAACAATTATCTGGAGGATTCCAAGTAAAAATGACACAACAATCTCAAACTTCAGTGAAACAATCACCATCAATAATATGACCAATTACTCAATCATGTCTTCAAACCATGAGATTTTCTCTATCTCAAACCCGGGTGTTGAGATGAGGTCCCATCATACGTATAAGGATCGTTTCTGCCCTCTACTTTACTGAGGTGTGACTAATCCTCCAACACTTCCCCTCACATGCAGACCAATCTTTTTCTGGTCCTTGTCAAGTGGATGATAGATGTGTGCATGGGGCCACACCCGGTAGGTGAGTGATATAGTTAGACTCTGATACCATGTGAGATTTTCTCTATCCCAATACCCGAGTGTTGAGATGAAGTCCCATCATACATATAAGGATCATTTACGTCCTCTACTTTATCGAGGTGGGACTAATCCTCCAACAAAAACCACTCCTAAAATGCTTTGAGTAATGCTTCGAATAACACAATATTGCCATGTGTAATTAACCTAACAAATAGAAGTCACATCCTGAGCACTATTTCGGTTCCTAAACCCTAGAAGCCACACTAATCCTTCAATTCTCACTTTTAATCCACGTTCAACATGAAATGCAAAGAATGTACCGCTTAAAGGTATCAAAAGATCGAAAATCGATTCAGTAAACAAAAATGAGGCTCCTTCTTTAAAAGAATTCGAGATCTGAAGGAAGAAATCAGATAGAATGCATCTGAAAAAGCATACCTAGCCTAGAGTTAAGGGTCCATAGATCAACAACTGTTGCACGTGCAATGTACGTGCCAATTGCACTAGTTTTAAATGAATTAAGAGTTAAGGATGACACTTGTAAAACATGGAATGAGGCTAAACCTTGCCTAATTATTAATTGGGTCAACCCTTGCTGGAGATTTAGGCTCGTTTGTTAAACCGTCCAAGCCCAAATAAAACAAAGCTCAGGTCAATTTGGCATGTGGACAAACATGTTTAGGGCTTATGAATAGGCCCATGAAGGTCTTGAACAAGCCCAATAAATATATCTAGTCCAAGCTCTTGACTTAGTCACAACCACAGTTGTATCCCAGTGGTTAACACCACTATTTAACTTCTGGACAGCCACAAGATCAAATCTTGAGCATGTCTTACATCGTGTGGTGTATAAATAAAGTGGTGCTCCTATGGGCAAAGACTCTCGTTGTTTGGTGAGGAAAAATTACTTTGAGCTCCTGCAGTTGGAAGATTTTGCCTAAGTCTAGAGTCTTGGCTCTTGGAGCTTGATTGTCACAAACTACCTCTCCTTATATAGGAAGAGAACGCATACAATTATAATACCATGGACCATGTGGGACTAAATTATGACTACATCTAACAACTAGGGTTTATTGGGGGATCTAAGAGGCCTGAAAATGTATTCGAATTGAAGGACCAGATATTTCTCCTCGGGTGCTTTCACTAACGTAAATCGAACCTAATAGAAAATGATGATAGACAAAATTTGTTCCATCTGTAAGAGTGGATGACGCGGGGATGCAATCATGGACAATTATTTTGATCAGGTCACAAATTCATTTCATAATTTGAGTTGATTTTTATGGCTGGCTTTCAACCTAACATCAACCCTCAACTTGCCATATCGGAGGGTCCACACCGTATCAAGACCGTCGATGGGAATACACCCGCGTGCAATGGATTAATTAACATATGGTATATTAGTAATTTTACAGTATTACTAACCATCTCCCTTTTTACAAAACAACCTTTCGGTCCTATTTTGTATATACTTTGAGGATAGGTCCTAATTGGTGTATATTTATATATTTTGGTCTTTTTTGGTTCAACGTCCATAAAAAAAATAACGGCACAGCCTTGCCGCCACCACCAACCATCGCTTGGCCAAAAAATCACAAAAAAAGTGTATTCAGTCGATTATGCATAAAAACTAAACTCTTTGTTTGGCATGCTTCATAATAAAAACTAATATAAAGATAAGCTCGATCAATTTGCTACGAAGATAAGTGATACGAAGAGAAAATCATCACAACTGAAAGCTGAAATTCATCACAGAACAAAAACCCGGAATGAAGATTGAAAAAACTAATTTTATTCTAGGTAATATCAGTTTTTTTTTATCGAGCATGTAACCACCATATCTCTTGCCAACCCTATGGTTTGGCATGATTCAAAATCAAAACCTAAAATTATACATGGACACATATCAAGATAAGGACAAATTGGGCAAGATTGATTGATTTACAAAGACTTACATTGTACATTGTTGTGCTGGTGCCTACCTCTTGATCTTGAGATCAACTATCACTGGTTTGGGTGAGGCGGTGAACTAGACAAGAGCCGGCAGTACACTCATGGGCTCCTTCGACTCAGTTCACCGCTTGCTTGTTGGATGACACCGCCTATTCTCCTCGTTGATGTTGTTGTAATAGGAAGGAGTGGAGGACACGGGAACCAAGTGAGGCACCACATCATCCGTGAACATGGACATGAGCTGATCGTCGTAGATTGATTGGCACAACTTGATCGCCACGTAGACCGATTGGCCGGGGAAGCAACGACTGCATCGAGCCCAACACATTGAAGAAGGTGATCCTGCAACCAAAAGAATACAATCATGTTAAAGAGGAAACCAACAAAGAAAATAGAACCTTTTAATTATATCAACTGGATTCATCAGCTAAATTTAATCGAATTGATTTACAAACCCATGGAAAATGGTATAATCTCATTAACCACAACTTGAGATTCCTTAAGAATGATGTAGAATGTTCTATTGAAATGAGAATCCAACATTCAATTTGAGAATAATGTATACCGAGAAGGGTGTATACTGAAAAGGATGTTCTAATAAGGAGCAACTCTAAGTTTTAGTTATACTTGAATTTTAATCAATTGGTCACTTGCAAGACCATTGCAAATGGCACACTTAAAGAATTTAGTGTTGGGCATTAGTTGCCCTAGATTTTTATAAAGTACAAAACATTTATAGATGTGAAACACACAGAAGCTCATGATGTTCAATGTAGAATCTTGATTAATGAATTACTCTTCGGCGTTCATATGATTTTATGTAGTATTGTTTGGACCTTTAAGAACAATTTGAAATAGCAATTATCATTATTCATATAAAAAAAAAAGCACCAAACCATATTTATCTAAAAGGGAAAAAAGAGATATAACGATCTAATATCATGTTGGTTGACTTTGTTCTCATACCTTAATAGGTTGATAAAAATGGTTGATAGGAATATTTGCAACTAAAAAATTACTAGGTCAAACCAGTATACTCATTAAACTAAATATATAAGAAAATAACATAAAAATATTATCAAATTATCCCTCTTTTAAGAAGGGGAAGATTATTCATCATTGCAAGAAATTCATTCAGTCGTCAATAGCATAAAAATATTATCAAATTAGCCCTCTTTTAGAAGAAAAAAAAAGTGGGATTGTTTTAAGTGCAGTAATTTCATTCAGTCACCAATAGCATAAAAATATTATTAAATTAAAATAATTTAAGTAAACTCATTCCTCTTCTTGATTTAAGGACTAATATGAATGCTTGAAAGCATTGAGCAGTGTTACATTCTAAGCTCACTGCATTTTATCATCACAATATATAATGTTGACATACACAATCCATACTAACACAATTTTCTTAGATAATTGGAATTTTAGATAGCATTGGGTAGGAAAAACATAACAAATTCTAGGTGCATCGCAAAGATAGAAAAGAAAGTGATGCATGTAGTAAGGAAAAAAAAACTTCTTCAATGATACAGAAGATTAAGGAGGTCGTTGATATTTGTTCATCAGAAACATGTCCACGATTGAATCATGGGATTATAAATTTAGACGCAACAAAATTTCGAGGGTGCAAAAAAATATTGAGGGCACAGAAAAATATAGAGCACGCTATACCACATTCATGTTACCAGAAATTGGTACAGTAGTAATTTTTTTAACATTAAATGGACAATTAAAGATTATAAAATTTAGAGCAATGGTTTTGTAACTGTTTACTCTCAAAGATAATCAAATTTAGAGTAATTGGATTAAACTGAAATGAGATCACACAAAATACCAAAATAAAAATTTTAACGTTTAAATGATTCATCATATATGTTTTGCAAGAAAGAGCTCTCAAAAGTTATGATTTTTAGCTTTAAGACTAACAATGAAAAAGTTGAATTGAAAAGAAATCATAAATAGCTAAAGTGAGAATATTTTTTGTGTTGAATCTTTCACATAAAGTATGAGAAACTCATAAATAAAGTATGTAGAAACCCCACAGTACGTCATTGAATTTTGATAATGAACACACTGAGCTTCTTAGTGGGAAAACCGAGCATTAGAGCCCAATTGGTAAAGCATTGGAGCGGAAAAAGCTACCGAAGTAGTTTACTGCAAGACACATCGTCGGCGCAGTAGAACTCAAAAACCAATAATTATAACCATAAAATTATTGATAATGAATCAAAAAATTCAAATTTTAATTAGATTTCACTCATCAATTACCTATCACCATTTAGTTTATGATCAATGAATTATGCTAAAGAAAATACTAAAGAATTTGAATCCTCGTCAATCACAACATTTCATCCATTACTTCTCCTAAAAGTTTCAAAATCTGGATCTTGAAATTCTAGGATCTTACCAAAACAAATCTTCATGGAAGCCCATAGGACTGGGACTTAATATGCTCCTTCAAGCTTCTGGAGATCAGAGCCTGGATGGATTCAAGACCAGATATTTGCTTTAAAAATTAAATTAACCTGCCCATACAATTGTGAAGAAGCGGATTGTTGATAGGCCGAGAGGCGATTAGGAGAATAATAGTGGTAGCTAGACACGATCAAGGGGCATTTGAGGGGGCAAAAGTAGTGAGGGAGATCGAGATCAAAGGCGGATCAAAGCAGAATCGTGATTCCCAATTGTTGCAACCAAGTTGAATCGCATGAAGCCGTCGTGACTTAAATTGCATGAAATCGCCGTCTTCGGAGATGCCTGCAGCGGGCCCGAGTTAGAATCCCAACCTTGTCTTATACCGTGTGGTGTGTGGCGTATAAATAAAGTGGTGCTCCTGTGGGCAAAAACAAGACTCTCGGTCTTTGGCAAGAAAAAATTACTTTGAGCTCTTGCAGTTGGAAGATTTTGCCTAAGTGTAGAGTCTTGGCTCTTGGAGCTTGGTTATCACAGACTACCTCTCCTTATATAGGAAAAGAACGCATACAATTACAATACCATGGACCATGTGGGACTAAACTATGACTACATCTTACAACTAGGGTTTATTGCATGATATGAGAGGCCTAAAAATGTATTCGGATTGAAGGTCCTGATATTTCTCCCCCAGTGCTTTCATTAATGTAAATCGAACCTTATAGAAAATGATGATAGACAAAATTTGTTCCATCTGTCAGAGTGGATGACACGGGAATGCAATCATGGACAATTATTTTGATCAGGTCACGAATTCATTTCATAATTTGAGTTGATTTTTATGACTGGCTTTCAACCTAACATCAACCCTCAACTTTTCGAATCCAGGATTCAGACTGGCAATGGCAGTATTGATCAGGATATGAATAATTTGAATATTTGTTAGTAATGTAGGTATCTTGGATGGATTTTATTTCACTCTCTTTAAAAAGACAAATAAGATTTGGAGTCAAGAATCAGCATTTATAACACACTAGTTGGCGCAAATATTACTAGATTTGTATTTTTCATCAAGTTTTTTTTCTTCTTTAAAGGTAAGTTTTCATCAAGCTTATGGGATGTTTGATATACTCTCTATGTGCACCTCAAGGAAATATCAAATTTCTGGAGTCACTCACCGGGAACGAATATGAGACCTCCCGAAAGGCGCGTTACCAAATTCATCTTGGCACTTTGATTTTAATTTCATCTAATATCCAAACTACTATTGTCCCTAAGCCCCAGCCAACCGTCACCCCCCTGACCAGTGGTAGATCCAGGATTTTTTCTCAGGGGGCATACATATTAAAAAGTAATTGAGTCGAAAACTTTAGCCGGCGGCGTGAGAACGTCACTATCCTTCTTTCGAGTCCTCGGGGTCCTTAAAAAATTTGGAGCTATAACTGGCCGACTCGTCCAAAAGAATATCAAGGCTAATAAGGAAAACTTGTAGTTGTGCTTGCCTTTGCTCTGCAACCCCTTTTATCTCATTCTAATATTTTTTTTCCTCAAACCAAAACCCACACTAAATGACTTGGTATGAACCCTTGGAGAGCCAATGGCAGTTGGGTCAAAACCTCTATCTAACTACCCACAAATATTCACTTAATTAAGTGCTAGACATAATGACGGTTTTTGCTAGGATGGTTTTTCCTACGGATGTTACGTGGGACATCTGGACCATTTCCTAATATGCAGGAGAAAAGAGAGGAGTTTGATTGTATGTAAAAAGGGTATAAGTATGATGCACGGGTCGTTTCCTAATATATTCGGACGACTTTCTAATCTTCCATGAACGGTCGAGATGGCTCACTTAGCATCCAAAGCAAAAAACAGTCGCAACAAAATAAAAATTAGACAAATTGGTGGTAAGTCCTTACAATATAAAGCGGTAAAGAGATGCTTTAGTGGTAGGTCCTTTCATTTGAAAAAATATCCATTTTACCCCTACATGCAGTTGTATAAGAAAATCACATGAAGAGTAACATTTGCTATAGTAATTTCACTGTTGCAATTTTTTTTGCAACAATAATTTGAAGAAAAAAAATACTACAATGATTTCTTTGTAGCTAATGCTACTATTTATTACCGAAATGTTACTCTTTGCAAAGAGTAAAATTTTGATAATAAAGAGTAACATTTGCTACAATGATATCATTGTAACAAAACTATTGATTTTTTATAAACGAGATTTCTCTAAGAAAAATATCTATAGCGATTTCACTATAACACAAAGTAAAATTTTGATATTAAAGAGTAACAATTGCTACAATATAGATTATTACTTTTTGTTGTAGTGAAGAGTAACATTTGTGATTTTAGCAATAGGGACAATTTTGTCATTAAAAGGGGGTAAAAAGTTAACGGAGGGACTTGTTGTAAATGCATCTTTTTGAGAGACACCTAGTGCAAAGCCATCTTATTGGCCGTCCTTTTAAAAAATTGATCTATTCTAGGGACCAAACACTAAATGCTAAAAAAAAATTCCATGTATCAACCGTGAATAAGAGAAGAAGAAGTGAGAACCGGAGGCTAATTCGGCGCTTCGTATCTTTTTCGTTTTTCATCGGATTTCAGTGATTTTGAAGGCAGCGTGATCCTCATTTAATCCTCTACGATATCATCCAGAGTCGAGTAAAAAAAATAAAGCCCAACACCAATATACAATTTCGTAAAGTATGTATAAAATCTTTAATTTTTTTTTCCAAAGTGTGGGAAAGCTTAGCCACCCCCCCCCCCCCCCCCCTCCCGGCCTAATGTAGGTCTGCCCCTGCCCCTGACCCCCGACGCCTCCTCCATCCCCCACCATCTAAGTCATCGTCCCCTTCTCATTGCCCCCTAATAGCCAAGTCTCCTCCACGGCCCTTCCTCGTCGTCCTCCTTCCTTGTCCTCCTTCGCTTTCTCCTCTATTTTTACTGCACCAAAAACCAAAGCCTACGAGAGCATCTCTCGATGGTTACCCACCGACGATGTCCATGGGCAATGGTCCACATGCAATTAGGGTTCCGCGAGGGGAATTGGCGGAGGAGGTGGAAGGAGGAAGGAGGAAGGAGGATGAGGAGGTGGAAGAAGAAGGAGGAAGGAGGAGGAGGAAGAAGAAGAAGGAGCTGGGGGTGACAGATGAGTTGGGGCCGACAGGAAGGCGACGACGGCAGGGAATGCTATTGTTGGCGATGTAGGAAGCTCAACATATCGGGGGATCGGATGGCTGGAGATAAGGGATGGAAAAATATTAGGCTATTTGAAGGTGCCAAGACAAAAAATTAAAATTATATCCTATGTGCCAAGCCGAATTCGGTGGGTGCAGAAGAGAACACGCTCTCTCCTGGATGGATGCTATCAACCGTTGGGCTAATGCCCCGGTTGGTTGGACGCGGATAGTGACGAAGCCCATGTACATGAAACGGGCCTTGGAAGGATAAGATGTTGAGGTGGATTGTGTGACAAAGTTTGGAGGATAAAAAAAAAAAAAAAAAAGATAAAATGAGAGGGAGTTCACACATCCATCAGAATTAGGAGAATTTTAAATGAATTAATACTAATTATATTTTGTTTGATTATTAATTGGGCCTACGACAGGCTGGAGGAGTGGGCTTGTTTGTTACACTGTCCAAGCCCAAATACTTGTTTAGGGCTTGTGATATAGGCTATGAAGGGCTTGAATAAGCCCAATACTTGTAGTCCAAGCTTTTGACTAAGCCACAACAACGGTTGCATCTCAGTGGTTAACACCACTGTTTGACTCCCGGACGGCCGCAAGATCGAATCCTGGTCTTGTCTCTCCGTATTTGGAGGGGAACACGCGATCTAGTGT